>JAQNCA010122760.1:0-17336 GCA_029783725.1 Acanthurus tractus | reverse complement strand
TATAGTTAAGCAGCTTCTACTGACTTGAACAATTTTTTTTCTACAGCATTACCGTCATATTTAATTGTTGCTTTACAAGCAGCTAATTATTACTGCCTCTTCCTCAGGCTTTTACACAGAAAACCCCAACAAACAAAATAAGCTCACTTAGTGTTTATTCCAACAGGTGTCTGCAGTTCGTGATGAATTTTTGCCTTGACGTAAAATGTTCCCAGATCAGTGTGTTCACAATATGGTAATCACGGCACATCACCATTCTTAGTGCAGCAAAACGTGTTAGGTCACTTTAATGAGGTGAGAACAGTGAGCAGGGAACAGCACGTAAAAGAACTCCAGCTGCCGGTTCAATGGGGGTCAACCTCAAACAATCACCATGTATTCAGAAAAGAGGCGGTTGAAAGCTTTTCAAAGGAAAGAATGACTTGGTGATCGGTGTTTCCACCTGACATGTCCCTCATTTAATACTGTTGACATCGTGCCATAAAATGTCTGTGATTGGCTATCTAGAGGTGCTGTCATGAAAGGGAAAGGGAGGACTTTTTCACAAAGGAATGGTTTTAACATGAGGTCGATTTCCGATTGCTGAGTGGCAGTTTCTCTTTGAAAGGGGATTGTGGGAGTCGCACAAACGAGCTGAAACTGAGAGAGCGTTTTGTTCACATGGCTGATGTGTTTAAGGTTAAGCTGTTTTTACAGTCTTCAGTATTTAGCAAAATGTCATCATGCTGCAAATCGCTTCCAACCCCACTTTGCATACCACACGCTTGTTCTGCACTTAAACTTGTGTAAATATTTTCTCAAGCTGTCAGTGCATACTCAACTGACGGACGGCATATTAAAATGTTTGCACTGTGTCTGCACAACCCTCTTTTTACACAGCTGTGTACTCTGTGTTTTTTTTTTTTTTGCCTCTTCTGTCTTACAAAGAGGTTGCACCTACAAAAAAACAATCAATTCATATTCCTTTAAGGGGGAAAAAATGACAGATTACATAAGCAAATCACACTGTGCTGTTCTGTGAGACCTGCAGAAAAACAGACAGATTTCCACTTTTCTAAACTGCTTTTCCTGTGTTTGCTGTGCAGGTCTGTGTCATTGCTCATCCCTTACCTTGTACTACATGTGTTGTTCTAATGTAATTAAGCTCTTCCTGTTTATTTAGGCTTTATCCTTGAAACCCCTATTGATCGAACCACAGATTTCACTGTCTCTTAGCTGATCGCTAAACTTTGTTATTTTTCTACCATCTTTATTTACTGTGTTTTACCCCTGCTGTTTTCTCATCATAAGCAAACAAGTCTATTTAAAGGGTGATTCAATGCTGATCAGCACTAATCAGCTGTCACTGATGTAGGACGTAACGCTGTTCTTCTATCCCTCTCTCCTTTCCTTCCTTTTACACCATTCTGTTGCACTCAGCCAACAGGAAGCTGTTAAGCCTGGTGAATAACAAGTGAACTGTAAACCAAGCCACATGTACAGTGTACAGTGTAATAGAAACATTGTTATGGATGCGGCACATGTATGATTTTCCTTGTTATAGCAAATTTAAAGGTCTGACCCAGTTGTTGCATTGAGCCACTTACATAACTGGTGGAAAGTAAATCAACATTTGTCATTATTTTTAAATGGGCTTGACCTCAGCATATCAAAATCTACAGAACACTATTCTATATGGCCAAAAGTATGTGGACAATCCTGCATTCATACTATTGAGTTCTTTAAGGGATTAAAATGCTGAAATGATATTTTAAAACATTTCTGTCTGGCCTCCTTTGGAAGCAATCACTCGTTGCTTGAGGCATTAACTAACTGCATTTTTATCACTTGGTTGCAATAAAATTAGAACTAAATGAGCCAAGTAGAAGAACATTATTTCTAGGCTGCCAGAGTTTTTTAAATGCAAACTGCTTTATTCACAAAAACCTTGAAAGCATGATATGCATTTTCATATTTTGGGCGAACTGTTTTCTTACTAGCTTGTTATTATTCTTCTCTCCTGTTTCAAATTCTGAAGATTTAGTTTTTTACTTGTTTCTAATAAATTTTGCTCCTAAAGCTTTGAAAGCATTGCAAAGTCCTGTTACTTTATTAATCTTAGACTTAATAAAAAGGCTTTTTCACAAAACACTTTGTGACTTGTCATTGCAGAAAAAAGCACCACCTAACAAAATTAATGAGGGTCCTCTTCCACAATCATTGCAATATAATGTAGCAATTAATAATGTTATAGCCTTAGTTTGACATATCAAAACATCTACTGTAATAAGAAGTCTATTAAACTCAGGATACCACATTTTACCACATAGTGTAACTCCACTGAGTTTGTTAGTTGGGTCCTCTTCACTTTTAGCATGATATCGTCTCCAAGCTGTAAGCAAACCTAGTTGTTTCAGTGAATACTCAAAAAATTACATGTTTAAGCCCTTAAAGAGCTGAAAGAATTATGACTGTAGTCCAGAGCAAAGGAGACGGTCCAAGTGGTTGGATTTAGCAAGTCATTGAACTTAAACACAGGATGGCGCTGTTTGTTTTCCACATGGCAGTCACTGTTGTTTTCTTTTAACCAAAGCTATGGCTCCTTAACCTTAACTGAAATGGATACATTTGACTTCAAATGACCAAAACCTAATCTTTTTTTTTTTTTGCCTAATTCTAACCAAGTTGCTTTGTGCTTAAAGAAAGGCAAAACTTTACTGTTACTTTATTACATCATAAAATAGATCTAGTTTGTGTTTACTGTGAGCTTAATCAGTCTGCACGAAGGCTTTAAGCATTAAACACCTTTTTGGATGAAGTGGAACACCAACTGCGAGTCAGAGCTCAACATCTATCACCAACAGTGGTTACCTCACCAATGGTTCTGCAATGCAAAGATTTGCAGCCAGGTTCTGAAAGCTTGTGCAAAGCTTGAAACCAGAAGAGTTCAGTCTTATAGCTGCATATTCATGCCCATTGTCTAGAATTTTTTTCAAACATTCTGTTTTTATGTCTGCTCTTGTGTCAAACCCACATAATTTTAGGTGTATTGTGCACACATTTTTCTGAATGGCATGGAAGAGAATCACATTGCTTTGACTCAAACAACTGACAGCAGCGGAGAAAGGATCATTTTAAATCTTATCAGCACCGAGATGATTGGCTCATGGAGGTCCTGGCAAAATATGTTAAGCTGAACTAAAAGGGAAAAAGCCCTTAAAGTCAGCTGATTGAGTTGTAAAGAAGGAGGAGGGGGGTGTGTAAATAATGTGGAAGCATGAAATAGTCAGTATTCTTAATTGAATTCATTCAATCAAAGTCTTGGTATTTTCCTCTGTGGGCATTTTGTCAGCATGTGTGTAGAGATAGAGAGAAATACAGACAGAGATTCAAAAAGGCCTTAAATTGGCTCAGGAAAGATAAAACGTAACACTGGCACAGATAATTTTATGCTTTTGGTTCCCACTGCAGAGGAAAAACTGATTCCCAGTTCGGAGTGGATGTTTGTCTCGTCTCAGTGCCTTATCTGCTGTTTGTCCTCCTACATCTGCTGCCTGTCTCACAGCAACTAGTACGTCAAAGTGAGAAGACGCAGTCAGCACTAAATCATCAAGGAAATTAGAACAAGCGTTCAAGCAGAAAATAGGCTTTTTCCAGGCGTGCGCATTTTTGCAAAAGCTGAAACGCACAAAGTTGCTGAAGCGCTGTCTTCGAAAAACGTACCAAATAAAGCACAAATAAATGCCATGTAATTGCTAAATACCATCATTATATACTTGGGAGAGGCAGCTGGATGGCATCCTCATCCACCGGGAGTTACTTACAGACACACAAACCTACTGTTTGCCGTGAAGGAACGTACTGTGCAAGTTGCTTATCGATGCTCATGTGCTTCAAGGATCTTCTGTGGTGTGTGTACTCGTATGTGTGAGTCTTTCCTGGCAGTTCCCCCCCTGACGACAAGTTGCCATCTGGCTCTGAAGGGGAGAGAACAGAGGAACAGTGTGGAGTAGAAAGACAGCGAAGACTACAAGCAGTCAGAAAAACACACACTGTCAGATGCTCTCAGCAAACAGATCAGCAGGAAATTGCCACTTCTGCACCGATAAGTTGAAGCTTTTCGAATAATTTCCTCATGCAGTATTTCAGAACCTTGCCAAGGAAATAAAAAGGTACAAAGATAGAGGTTGAAATTTTATGGCTCCTCTCAAGCATAGCTAAAGTGATTTCCTTGCAAGACTGCAAAAGTGGATTGCAGAGATAATCATATTGAAGCTGAAAGCAAACAACTGATGACAAAAAAAGCATTGAGGTTGTTTTTTCTAGTTGTACATATCATTACCAGTTTCTTTTTTCTGTACAGCAATGAAAGCAAATATGCCATTCATGCAGGACAAAGAGGCAGACAAAGTGGGATGGCTAACCACTACCTCATGTGAGTTGATCTTTAAGTTTTCAACCTGTTGGATGAGCGGGTAGATGAACCTATCAGTCTCATTGCTTGTTCACATGGTAACTAGCCTTAGCTGGGGGAAAAAACTCATTGTCTGTGAAATTAACTTTGTGCTTTAGGTTATTTTTTTCTTTCTTTCTTTCTTTTAACTGTGATTTATTAAATCTAGCTTATCTGGGCTACATTTCAGATTTAAGGGAAGTGGACATAATTTAGCTTGCACAGGAACAAACTCCACAGATATGAGAACAAAACAGAACAAAAACAAATATCTAAGTTTCATTGTTGAGGGGAACTTTAATTTTCAAGATATAAATAGAGTAACAATACACTTACATATGAAAAAATACACATTGTGTCGGTTTTAACACTTAAACTGCTGTATTTAGAAAGCTAATTTTGGAAGGAATTCTTTGTAACTCTTTATGTATTCTTTATGTAACTATTTGGCATTTATTTAATTGGTTAAAATCATTTTTATGGTACAGAGACTTGTAATAGAGTAAGCAGTGATTATTACTGTGATGTGTAAATTAAAGGAGGAAATGATAGGAAACTTCGTGCAAGGCTTTACAGCACTCCATCTCACAAGCTGCTTTTGAGGCACATGTTCTACAATTCAGGTCCAAAATGATGCAAAGTCAAACACAAAGATGAAATAAAGAAAGTGCATGCATTTTGAATGAGTTGTTTTTCATACACTTGCAGGAAAGACAAGCTGAGGCACAGAGAGGACAGTCAGCAAACACATTGGTGAGAAAGAACAAAGAGTGGAGGACAAAGAGAGGAAAAGTACAGCAAGAGTACAGTGCTAAGTGTACAGTGATTTTTTTTTTGCTAAAATTCATTATGTACTTGATGGTAATTTCTCAGCTGTGGGACTGAAGCAAAAATGTATCCTCATACGACGTAAATTTAAGTCCTCTGCACACTTAACTTAGTATGGTTGCAAAAAATGTTTTCTTCACTTAAAATGTTCTATTATTTACTATTACGGCCCAGCCAATAGGTTCTCATAGCCTGTCATGTATCACAGCTTTTCTAATGACCTTTGTTGTTTAATGCAGAAAACCCTTGTAAACATGGTTAATGTTGTGAGACCATTGCAGTTTTGCACAGCTGACATTTCAGGTTTTTTACTGTGGTCCTCTGAGGCCTTTATTACAAAGCCAGTTAAATATACCCAACTCCACCTTAATATTATTTGAAAAATTAAAATTGACTCATAAGTCAGGCAAAAAAACAATACAGTTGCTGCTGTAAAATGCAGGGAGGGCAGCTAGCAACAAAATCGTCAATTTAGTGAATGAATAGGATAATAGACTAAAAATATGATGACCACATCAGCAGGGCACAAGCAGAGATGGCTGTAATTAAATCTGTGTATTCCATTGCACCTGACCTCTCCATGATGCAATACACTTTGTTAAGTAATCAAAGTTCAGCATATCCGATCAGAGTAAAAGAGGCAGGAAAAGCAAAAAGACAGATAGAACCAGGAACACACAAAACAATAATAAGTTCAAACAGTATTTTTCATTTCCTGTCACTATCTTTAGCAGTCAAAGTGGCAAACTTGACTAAATTTGAATAAAACTTTGATAAATTACCTCATCTGTGAACATTTCTGTCTGAGTCAGCTAGGTTTTCATCTTTGGTAGTGGCCGTTTAACAATGAAATAAACAAATCCCATGATGCCACAGTACTCCACAACATCATTAGACGACATCTTTTGTTATCATTGTTTTGATTGAGAGCCCTCCAGCATAAAAAATTGTGTATTGTGTTCCTAATAAACTTCAGTTTGATCAATAAAAACATCCTGTTTCAGCCAGTTGACGAGAGACAGAAGACAAAAACAGAATAATTAAACTTTGTTTTCATGTGCTTTATACCCCACTTCATTTATTCATCAAAGCAGTGGGATTGTTTTGCAGCCTCTCGACAGGATTTGGGTTTCAGGTTAATAAAAACCTCAAGGCTCTGTTTTGGGCATCATTTTTTTTTCCACTTCCCCTCCATCCTTCCTCCGTCCTTGTTGCTCCCTGTGAGATCTACACCGCTCACAATTTTTCCTCTACTTAACAATAATTCACCAAATGTTTATCTTGTCTCTTCTCTTGCCTTGCCCCTCTATCTGTGTTGAAATGTCAAGCTGAGAACTCCTTAGTCAATACAATAAGACAACAATACTCTTAATAAGCATCATTTCATCTAAGAGAATATAAAAAGTTTCATAATTTAAATACCACAAAAAACATCACTGATTTCTTTTAATCACAGAAACATGTATATATCCAAGGAAAACAAGCAGCGCAGTGTAGATACTGTACATTGCTGTTATGTCAACATGACCTAATTTTGTAAAGAAGCTGTAGCTGTAGTCTCTGCTGCGTAAAACTCTTGAAACATCCAGACCTTTCTGTCTGTTATTCTACATATGTCAAACATTCAAACTGCTCATAGACACCCCTCCTCTGTCCTGTTGTTCTGCTTAGTCTGTGTAGTATGGTACTGGCATTAATTAAAAAAATCTTGTTCAATTATTAATGGTTAAAAGTTAAGTAGTGATAAACTCATGAAAAGGAGAGTAAACCCTGTGCTGCGTTTAAAAAAGGTGGGGACACTGTGTTCCTAAATCTGACAGCAGGCTGTGACAGTAGAGTTCTCTGTGATGATGCAGCTGTTGTCAAGTGAGAGAAAAGTGAACAACATGGAGAAAAGCACCGTCGACTCTGTGGACCCGCCAGTTCCTGGCTCCAGAGTTTTCTGTAAATTACAAGCTTGTTTGTTAGACTTTAAGTGTCACCTGTGTTTATTTCATCGGCTAGCTATTGCATCGTGCATAAAATCGAGTAGATTTTTGCTTCCTGGGATCCAAAGAGGAGTTTTTCGTAGTTGTGAGGTGGACTTACTCATTATTAGTTGAACTTTGGGTTCTGTTTTGAGCACTGACTATGTAACACACCATGGTGGACTTTAAATTTTAATATGTTTATTGTTTCTCGTCCTCTGTGCATTTTTGGAACACCTGGATGTAAGTTATTGCTAAAGGTAGGGGGTCATGTAGAAAGCCATGGGATCTCTGCAGAGTTTAAACCTACATATGTAAAGTTATTATCTTTGTCCTAAACTAACCACTACATTATGCTATGATAGGCTATTAGTTAACTTATATGTGGACATATTCCTAAGCAATGAGGAGAATGAATAAGTACTGAAAAGGTGAGTTTGATCCCACTTTGTCTCTTGACAACTGGCTGACCTCTTGCTGCCAAAAATGGCAAAAATGCAAAAACTGCTGAACAACTGATATCCTTTGCATAAAGTAGGCTCAGGCCAATTAGTGATTTTGATAGTATGTTCTATCACACAGATGTTCATCATTTAGAATATCCATGTGCACACAAAATACATAAACATGTCTGTTAATAACTTATATCCCTCTGAACTTTTTTCTCCTGCGCTCCTGAATTTCTTTTCCAAACTTTTTCTCACTCAGGAACATATGTGCTCCTTGGAAAATAAGTTTCACTTTTAGCTCTGCCTCCTGTCTAAATCTCTGTCAATCACTGATATGCTGTGTTACACAAATCACTGTCAAGGGTTGCTGGGATGACTACCAGGCCTCGCAGTCTCTAAGCAAAACACACATAATTTACATCCTGGAAACCTGATTAAGGGCAATATACAGTCATTTTTTAGCTTATCTAACCCAGCACGCTGACATCATAGCCGAGCAGTCAAACACTAACACGTCACTCCATCCATTACACTACGTTCTCTGTTTAGTTCATGAATGTAGTTAAGATAACCATGTTCCTCATCTTTGTAAACAGTCTGATTCATTCGTTTTCACGTCTGTAAAATGGTCAAATTAGAAAACATATGTAATCCTGTAAGTGTGGGGACAGTACAATGAGAAGTTTATTTTCTTAGAGAGACGTAAAGTGGCGAAACGATGATTTTCTTCCCCTTAAATAATGGTGATGCATTTGCTCCACTTGCACATTGCTCAGACACCTATAAGTGTGAGAACTGGGTGACAGCCACTATTTCAGGATTTATTGTGGTGGCAGACTGCTTTGGTTGGCAAATGCATTACGGTGACTTTGTTGTGATGTAACAGATGTTAAGTAGTCGGTGATTCATAAGAGGGCGCAGTCCGTTTTCATCTTTTTCTCGCAGCTGATAAATAGTTTCATTTATCAAAAACAGCACAGAGGCAGTTTCCTGTGAGTGAAGCTTCCTCTTTATAGATAGGACAGCCGTGTATCTTGCTCATGCCCTGGAAAAGATGATCTCCTAAGACCTTCTTGCAAAAAAAAATCCAACCCTCTCCTGACTGTGCACAGCATGATAAATGTTCCGTTTGCACACAGCAAAAGAGCTCTCCACTCCAAATATAGGCCGACTAAAAGCTTAAAATATATACATGCTATCATTCCGATCTTTAAGCTTTGAAGTTTAGAGCCACTCATAGCAAGCACCTAGTTTTTAAACTTAATGATGAGTTATTAGCTTATATAAAATCCTAAGATAATGTGTCCTTTGGCAGAAATAGCTGAGTCTGGATATCGAAGGAGCAGAGAGAGGAGGAGAAGAGGAGACAGAGGGAGGCAGAGACCAAGCCTGAGGATGGAAACAGGGTGGGAGAAGTTCACTGCACCCACCGTCACTGTCAGAGCAGCAGGTGGGTTGGCTACTGACCTGCTGAAAGAATTAGGAATTAAAGAAACGATTCTGGAAACAGAAGTGTACAAAACACACACACACACACGTGCACTCCCACACACACACACATATATATAAATATAAATATCATTTGCAATGGACACAGACAAGAGAAAAATAATAGTTGATTTCTGAAGCAACTTCAAATGTGTGAAAAATATGTTGCATTTCAAGACCAAGGCAAGTAGGAGAGCTTTTATCACAGGCTGGGTGTATGTAGCAATGATAACATTTACACTGACGTGACTTGCAATGACAATTAGTATCCAATCTGCTTAGATGACAGATTCAATGGTAGATTTCCAATTCAAATCGATTTATTTCCACATATGTGTGAGGCTTCAAATGGACCTACGAATATCTGAATCCATGTGCTTATTTCCTGCTTATACACCCATAGTATATACCTGATCTGTGCCACATGGGGGGAAAATAGCAGAATTTGGTCACTTAACTAGATTCTGTAAAGGCAACTGTAAACAATAGGAAAAAAACTGCGGCAGATGGAAACAGCTGGCCTGGCTCTGTTAAAAATGGGAAAAAAAAAGTCTCTTAACACCTGTTATGGTCAGAAGGATCCTCTGATCTACATTAGAAACTCCACTCACCGCTGCTCATCAGGGTGCAGCTGTGATGTTCTCCCTCCAGCTGATGGTGATCAGCTGAGAGTTGTTTTTTTTTTAAGAAGGTTGGTGTTTCCCTGCTCAGTTGCTTGTGTGTCTCCAGAGACTCAGCACCATTAGTTTATTGTCTGTGTTTCTGTTTGCTTGTGTGTTTGCATTGAGTGTGTGTTGGGTATATTTTTCTTTATTTGTGCCTGTGTTGAGGGGTTCTTCTTTCAGGCAGCCTCCATTCCATATCCTATTGTGTCCCCCCTCCCAGTAACTCCTAACTTTGATTTTTCTCTTTTTTTTGACTCAACTCTTCTGTCAGTGAATTTTTTTTATAATTTTTTTATAAAAACATAAATAGAATTGTGGGAGTTTTCCCACAAGCAGCTTTTCTGAACACAGAAGGCCCATTGTTTCCTTGTTCTCTCTTTTTTTTTTCGTCGTGTCATGTAGTGTGTTTTTCTGCTACATTCTCAACCAGCGATGCCCTTCTTTTTTATTTTGTTTTCAGGGAAACACAACACACATCTGAGGCTTATTGACTAAGAAGTCGCAGACTGTCTTGATTTAATGGAATTTTCCCTCAGATTTCTTTTCGAGTGAAAGCCTTCCAGCAGCACATGATGAAAGAAATGTCAGATAATGAAGCAGACACAGTTCAATACAACTCTAATTATTAGCTAGCAATTCATTCCAGTTTTCAGTAATTCTCATCGTTTGCCATTTCTTTTCAAATAAAAACTCAAAACTCTGTCAAACCCATTGTCAGTGCAGTCTGTGAGATAAAGTTGTAACAGCTACAAAGTCAGTTTTGTTCACTTTTGTCAACATTTGCTACCAAATGGAATGTGCAATCAGTGTTGGTAGAAACGTTTGGGTTAGGGATTGAGCTGTTTCTTTGCATTACAATAGTATTTTTCAACAAGGCAGAAGGCTATGAATTATCCCAACACCGGCAACAAACATGCTAGCAGATTAGTTTGGAAGCAACAGTGTCAATGCTGCTATGGCCCCATGAGTCAACTGATGTTTACCTTTCAGGTTGTAATATTACATTGAGTCTCCCACCTTCAGTTTTGGATCGCACCCGGCTAACTGTTCCTCTTGACTTTCAGCTTAATACATATGCTACTCCTTCTAGCTCTGACTCTGTACACACAGACATGAGCATGGAAATGATCTTTGCAACTCATTATTAAGAAATATATATATATATATATATATATAAAAGTAAAATATAAAATGAATTCTCAAGTTTATCTCGATAAGAACTAAAGGAAGTCCATGTGACGTCAGTGCAGCGATGTAGCTGCTGAAGCATATCATTGTTGGATTAGTCCTGCTCTGCACTGCTTCGCATGCTGCCGGTGTGACAGATTTACTGGTGACATTCCCAGATGTTTCGTAGGAATGGCTCGAGGATTGCTTGTCTGCCAACCGCAAAATGCATTCTGTTTACCTCTTTTTTTCCATTTAAAGTGTATTCATCCCCCACCCCTATCCTTAGATTCAGTGTCCTTTTTAACCTGCAATAGAGTTTAATACAGGGCAATGTGGAATGACAGTTTGCAATGTGACAATATCAAGTCTGTTCTAAACACTGCATGCGATAATAAATCATCCACGTTTATGTTGTCAGGCATACATTTGTGCATCGATCAATTTTAATGTTTATACTTTAAGCACAACAGTCAGTGTATTTGATGAATGCACTGGAGATATTGCTCTGGTAGCTGTGGAGCAGAGCACAGTGCTGCAGAATAACTTATGTCACAACCTTTTACTGGCGATCATGTCTCATATTCCACCTGCTGAAATCAATTACAAAATCATCTTGAAGTCTGTTTTTATATCGGTATCAAATATACCTATTAATCTGATGTAGAGCTGAGAGCTGTTACACACACACACCTTCATACAACCTGCAAGAGAAACGTACATAGTCCGGTAAGTTGTGTTTTCATCCAGCTCTCACACAGCAAGGAAAAGCTTTTGCAAAGTGTGATTCATCTAGATTAATTTGTGTACAGCCTAACCCTAACCATCCATCATGGTTTGTATTAAAGTCTGCAGGCATTTATCTTAACCATCACAACAATGTTTTACACAATGCAGCTTATTTTCTTTCATCTAAATCAGACTGGACTGGAAGTCATTTTGCTGAAAGTTACAGAAATCGAATGCATGGATGAATAATATCATAGCATTACAGTATATTTTACAATTACTGGCTCTGTTTCCTACATTTAATCATTTACACCAGTGAAACACAAGCCTTAACACTGGCAACACATCAGTTCTGGTGTACAAAGAAAAAAAAAAACATTAAAAAAACACAAAAAAATCATTGTGAACAAATTCAAGATTAATATGCAGTTTATATCTTTTGTATTTATACAAAGTAACTACAAGGACACATTTCTGTTAGAAAAGACAACACATTAATGATAAAACGATTAAAAGGTTTTTTAATTTAAAGTTTGCATTCTTTTCAAAATAGTCCAACTCTATGAAGAGATGTCTCACACATTGCAGGTTGTGCAATCAATCTGAAAAGAAAAGATAAAGAAAATAGAAAAGAGAGTAAGGTCCTCAGATTTTTTTCCGTTTTTTTGTCTCTTATCAACCAAAGGGTGTACAGTGAAGCAGTTATCTTTTGGATCATCATATCAAACCTTAAAACTGTGTGACAGTGTGTAACAGATTCTGGTTTAAATCTTATCTGTGGTCCTTTTGTGTGGAGGCGATGTGTTCGTGTGTCCCTACAGGGATTAAGGTAACGTCTGAGCAGATACAATTATATCTAGCTACGTCAAAACACCATTCACCGGCACAATTTCATTTTGTGGGTCAGAAAGACATTAACTTTTATTCAATTCATTGTCCTTGGGTAATCAACAGTGGCATTGAGATCATGAAAAGTAAAATCAAAGAAGGAACTATAAGAAACTGATAAAAGTCAGTGCAATTTTTTTTTCACTAAAAAAGCCAGTTGGCCAGTATGGCCGTGGCGAGGTGCATAAAGCTCTGTGACATGCACATGAAGGAGTTCAGTCAAACTTTTTGATGTACATGTTGTGTGTGACAATGCCATGATGATCAAAACTCTGACAGGAGGAGGAAAGAGGAGAGCAGATGCCCAGAATGGGTGTGAGAACAGCAGTTGGTGAACAAAGTATTGGCTTTTTTTGTCCCTCAGAGGCAGGTGGGTGAACTGATGCCCATCTTCCATCCACTGGTCATTGTTTCAGTTAGAAACGTGATGTATTGTGAACATACATATGACGACACAATCAGTGTAATTTGCTAAAAACATCTAGCTCTACTAGACTTCTGTCACTGTGTTTGCTTTGACTCCTAGTTGACTTTGAGTCCTAGTTCTCCTTCCCATGATTGACAGGTATGCATTTACAATCAGTAAGTATAAGAGTGGCCTACAATCCACTGCTTTTATAGAGAAATATCAGAGAAAATATACTTTTAAAAGGAATAAATGCCTCACCCCCCCACCGGCTCCTGGAGCCATTATGTTACGATGCTTTTTATAGGCCAACTCCTAACCACAAGGTCTCTTTTCTGTGTTCTGCCTGTGGTTCTCTGATTTCAGTAGCAAAAAAGTAAAACTGAGTAAAACTTGTGAAACTGAGAATTAAGGGTTTATTTTATAAAAGTCCATTTAACGATTTCTACATCTGCTATGAGTCCATTGGAAGTGGTGTGTGTGTGTTTGTGTTATGCTGCTGATTTGTGTTGTGAGTTGTGATGGACCAGCCAGAGAGAGATCCATCCCTTTCTCTGTTTGGCTGGAATCCTCCCATCGAGCTGGATCTAATGTACAAATAGTCAATGTTAATGTTGATTTTCCGTTTTTCCTTGCCTGACCCAACATTTGCATTTTCCATCCACTTACACATTGATGAAGGGTCCCAGCATGTTTGGCTCCAGCTTGCTCTCCTTCATTTTCTTCCATCTAATGATTTTTTGGAGAAAAAGATCCCCTATTTGAAAGCTGTCCTGCTGACCTTTTCTTTCCTTTTTCATACAATTTCTGTCACCTACTTTATAAATGGAGTCCTGCCCTTTGAGGTCTTTAGGGTCTTCTCTTGGAGAATTAGGCTCCTGATCTTTATTTTTATTTTCTCAGTGCAATGGATGAAGTGAGTAAATGGATGACGTAGATGGAAATTTACACACATAATTTTAAAGGTGAGAACTTTAAACAATTCTTGTACTCTTTTGGAATCTCAGAGGGATAACTGGCCTCCCTCCCAGAATTCAAGTAGTACAAACTGCACTTTGTTCTTAGTTGGTTTTTGGTCTGAAGGGCAAACAAGGTTGATTGTAGTGACGGTTCCAAATGTTCACATTATTTTTCAAAAAGTGGTCAATATCAGATTCCAAACTGAACTGGTTGCAATGGTCTGCATGCTCAAAAGAACAAGACATCACACACAGAAAGCTATGTACGGATGTGAACAAAAAAAGAATTTTATGATGGGGAATGTGTGAGTGATGATAACCAGGAGACCAGTTCTCTTCCATTCCAGGCCTGTGGAAATAGTGATTATCACACCATGAGTGTTATCCGCTCCACATTGACCACCCAAATGGCTGCAGCAAAACTCTTGCCTCCTCTGCAGACAACACCACCTTTGTATCAGCAGATGTAGAACAACTTTGCATCTGGTGTTTCAGTATTTACAATATTAAATCATTTGGGGGTTGTGCCATGGCAGGAAATTATTGTTTTTTATGGCATGTATCCTTACCCTTAATCTTGCAAGTCTTAGACCCACCCTTAGGCTTTTGTTGGTTAATCCTTCAGGAGAGCAGTTATGAAGTTGTGAATCCAGGACCTCTCGAATGCCTTTTGAATCCATTTTCACACCTGTCTCCGTTTACCTCCAACCTGTCTCACCAATCTTTCTCCTTTTTCTTTCCAATCCATCCTGTCTACCAACTCACCCTAACCCTTTTACACACAAACAAACAAATTAGAAAAACAAGAAACACATGCAGAGTAACGAATATACAAAGACTGCACATCCAGAGACAGAATTTTTCTTTCTATTTTTTAGAATAGCGGTGATAATTACTGCAGTCAGGACTGAAAAAAAAAACATCACAGCAGCATCAACAATTGCTAAAGCAACAGAAATTTAAATGGCATCAAAAACTAGAAAACCCCCAGAATAACTGCAGCAGCAAGGACATCAGAAAGTGTAACAGTTACAATACCAGTTTATTGTACATGTGTGATTGTGTTTCAGTTGTGTACTGTCACTCTGTGTGTAAGAGTAAAGGTTTGTCACTGGATTGCGTTGGTAGTTGACGTGGGGGGCAGCAACACCCCACTGACCAGCAGGCCAGCAGGCTCTGAAACCATCAGAGCACTCGACAACCCTGCAAGAGCATGATGGATCCAGACAACTTATTCACTTATTCACTGCTTACTCAGATTACAAATCATATTCAGTAATTAGTTTAGATATGAAAACACTAGGTGTGTCACTATGGTCCAAAAGGATGGGATATTCAGGCATAAAACCACTTGTTTTGCTTGTTTTTGCACTAATTACTAACTAATTACAAAAAAAATAATTGTTGATTTTACTCTTGTCAAACTTTAGAAAAATCCTGTAATCCAGAGCAAACAAAAGAGCAGCGATAGCTCAGCTGATAAAAACTGGCATCGTCAGACAACGAGTAGATAAGCTTCCTTACCTGATTTGAGTGGCTTCTCACAGCCAGTGCTTTCTGGGAACATCAGCTGTTGAACCTTTTGGTGACAGATGTATAGGCTGCTGACAGTCCAATAAAGGACAACCCGTTGAATCCGTTACTGATGATATCTGCTGTGGCACAATAGCTGTGCCTGGAAATGAGGTGGACCACTTACATAAGGTATCACCGTGGTACTTGATTGCGGCCTTTCAGTGAATATACAGCCCACTCATCTCGTGCTCCATAACACAGAACTGTATCGGTAATGTATTGTGGGGATGTGATTGACACGTTACACGGAAAAGCTTTTCCACTGCCGTGCTTCCATCATACCGGGAAATCTCTTGTTCCTTACAGAGATGAGGAATTCAAATTGAACTGCAGTTGCTTGTAAAGACTGGTTTGTGTAACACAGTGTCATAAGTACAGAACCAGCACAATAAGACTTAAAGTAACCCAACTTAATGTATAACCATGGTAATTATTGAGTGATAATTACCTTTAACTTGTGTTAAATTATCTCATTAAGTCAACAAAAACTAATACTTTCTGTGCTCATACCATCTCAAATTTTTGTCCAATGTCCAATCTTACTCTGCCACCTGTCGTTAGCTTCTCAGGTAGCATGAGTCAAAGTAAGGACTGAAGTTGACCATTATGAAGAACAGTAATAACTGATGATTATTTCTGTGTAATTCAGTCTGATTGTCTTCTGCAATGTGGCTGTTTAACAATGATAACACATCAAATGATTGATTGCATTAAAAAAAGACTTGTGGCTTTCTCTCTATGACATTATTTAAGTAACAACATAATTAACTTATTTCCTTTTATTTCCAACCTGTCTAATAATCTCCATTTACATTTGACCATTTGGGGTTCTACACTCTAGGATCGGTGTCATTAGAAATTAAATGACCTAGTGATTACCGTCAGCAACAAAAGGCGTTGGTAAACACACCAACACTCAAATCTTTAATATTTTGTCTTTTCAAATCAGCTGTGCTCTCAATTAGGACTGTAATATGCCAACATGTACACACACACACACAAAGATACAAATAAATAATTAAGAAATCTGTTTTTCAGTTGGATTTGAGTCCATTCATAAAATGCTTATGTAACCGCGGAGGCTCCACATTTTGCAAAGTGCACTTATGTACATTAAGTGATTTTACAGTGCTACTCATGAAAACAGCTGGACTCGACTATGGAGCTTAGTTATTTTGTCATAATCAGTGACAGACAGACAGTATCACAATGTGGGAGGAACACGAGCATAAACAAACTGACAGTCGCACACTCAGCTGATGGGAAATTGGCTCTCTGTGTTGTGGTTACTATGGATACCACTGCATTTCCCACTAGTTGTCCATCTTTACATTCTCACTTCATGCATCCTTTGCTCTGGCTTGACGGACAGCTGCATGTCTCCTAAATGAAACATGCATGTGACTCCTGAAGTGTTCCTGGTTAGATGTTTTGCTCTGAGCCTGTTGGTGTAATTACAACTACACCTCAGGGGAAACTTGTATATCAAAGCCTGTGAGGAACATTACACATCTGCCAATTCTGAAACGACCTAAAAATCAAGCATCGAGCATGTCTCTCTTGTTCATCAATTTGTGTGGAACTGACAACAGCAGCAGCTGTGTGTTTAAATGTTTAGTGTGTGTGTGTGTGACAACAGAACATAACAGAGATTTTACTACATCTGTTAAATAGCAATTTAGTAGGTTTAGAAAAAGGACGCATGCGATGGCCAGCTCACTTTAAACATTACATTGGCTTTTTTGACTTAAAGCTTCGTCTAAAAGGTCTTAAATCTCTGGGT
>JAQNCA010122457.1:0-10181 GCA_029783725.1 Acanthurus tractus | reverse complement strand
TAAAAAAAAAAACATGTCATTTCAATCTCCCAAAACCTGTTTCTGCGCGGACATTTGTCTTCATTTGTAAAATATTAGATATTAGAGTGCAAGTGTGATCAGAAGAAGGCAGAGGAGAAGAAAAAGGATCCTGATTCAGAAAACAGGCCAGTCTGTATGTGTTTTGCAGACAGAAATAGGATGATAGAATAACAATAATAGTAGAATAATAATAATAATAGAATTAGATTGCTGCATGCTGTGAGATCGCGAGACACAGTGAGACTTTGAGATTCTACATGGCGGCGCCCTGCTGCTAGATTTAATAATAACACTCTGCCCTACTCTCGAATATATCTCTGCTACTATTAGCATAAGTTAGTTCATGGATGACATCATTGTATCACCGGCCAGAGTAGAGGACCTTGAGGATTTCATTGATTGCTACTTCCACAAGTGCGTCATGGAAGACTCAAATATTAACGCACCCCCAGAAAACCCGGCGAAGAGGAAGAAGGCCGACTCCTCCACCGACACGCAAATTCTTTCGACCATCGACATCCAGTTAGGTGTATTGGAATCTATCAATAAAAAATATGAAGTACTCGGCCTGCTTCATCAGGAGATCAAGGATCTAAAAGTAAGTTTAGAGTTTACTTAACAACAAATTAATGACCTCCAGAGGGACAACGCTGAGCCTCACTCAACATTAACCACAGTGTCATCGGAAGTAGATCATCTTAAAAAAGAGAATAAAATTTTGAAAGAGACAGTCCTCGACAATCAAACAAGAAGTATGCGGGACAACTTGATATTCACCAGCATCCCGGAGAATGGACCGGATAATCCTGAGGCCCTGGTTAAAAAGTTTATGATATCCACTCTGAAAATACCTATGGACTCAGTGAGCAATATCACTTTCCACCGCGTCCACCAGCTCAGACCCCGAGGAGGAAACTGTCCCCATCGTATCATTGCTAAATTTGAACATTGCAAGCAGAAAGTGCTCGTTAAGAGCAAAAGACGGGAACTCAAAGGTACGGCATTCAGGATGACAAACCAGTTTCTCAGGAGATCAACAAGAGGCGCAAAGTCCTATACCCGATACTGAAGGACTGCAGGCAAAAGGGAAATCGGACTTCTCTTGTTGTGGATAAACTCTGCCAACTGTTCCGGGACACCAACATCACCTCTTCTAATCTGATAAGTAGTATAAAACAAACAAACAAACAAAAAAAATTAGAGAGCATGAGTCGAATGTGAATGTTTAGACATACATATCTTCAATTGGCTGAAAAAAAAAGTCTCACACTATTTGTAAATGACTAACTGCTCACTTTTACAAACTTCCCAGACTCTCCTCCTCTTTCTCCTCTTACTTCACCCCTCTCTGTATCTCTCCTTATACTTCCCTCTCAATTCAACTCATTCACTTCTCCCTCCCCACACACACACTTACCCTATGTAGCTCCTTTGTCTTTGTTTGTTGTATCTTTGCATATTGTGTTGCCTTTATCCAGAACTTTGTTGTTATGCTCTCAGGCTATGCTGCACATTTTAAGAAATCTCTAATGTTTCTGCTGTGCTGATTCAACATCAGTACCCATACAATTACAACACAACATATCAGAATTCCATCTTACATCCTCAACTCACTGATAGCCACACTTCACACACACACAATAATAGACTGCTCACATAAAACCCCACGCATATCATTTTCCGCATCTCTACACATAAAGACAGAACTCCATCTCTTTCTATGTCACAGTTAACGCTTGTAACCTGGAATGTACATGGCATTCACTCACAGGCAAAAAAATTAGCATTCTGGACTGTCACAAAATAAAAAGCAGATATTTTCCTTTTTACAAGAAACTCATTTATTAAAAACAGAAGAAAATGGTCTCACCAATTCAAATTTTAATCCAAGTTTTTTATCATGTTACAGCAGACAACAAAGAGGAGTCTCCATTATTGTCCACAAAAGATTACTCTTCACTTCAAAAAAGAAAATTACAGATCAAGCAGATATGTCATTATCCAGGTAACTTTGTATGCCCCAGATAATGATGATCCGGCCTTTTCCCACAGTCTTTTCACAAATAGCTGACCTACTAGCTAATTCAATTGTTGTTTTTGGAGGTGACTTCAACACAGTCTTAAATCCATCAATAGACAGGTCCAGCTACACAATACATACAAAACAATCACAATCAGCCAAAGTAACAAATGAATACATGGAAGATTTTGGACTTGGCGATAGCTGGAGATTCAATCACCCATCAAAGAGGGAATATACTTTTTTTCTCCCTGGTGCATCAGTCATTTTCAAGAATCGACTATCGAACAATTCTATTCCACAAAAATTACCACTAGAATCCACCCAGTTGTTATCAGCGACAATGCACCAGTTTCCCTCAGCCTAAAAATTGAATCCGACCTCAGACCATCCACAACTTGGTGCTTTAACATATCCTTACCTAAAGATCCAGAATTTGACAACACATTAAGGAGGGAGTGGGCAAACGTCTTAGAAATAAATGACACCTCAAATGTATCTCCATAATTACTCTGGGAAACTGGGAAGGCTGTAATCAGAGGCAAAATTATATCTTACTCCTCCTATAAAAAAAACAGGAACAACAGGCTGAAAAAGACCTTGAGGAAAAAATTTAACAACTAACAGAGGACTATACGCAAAATCATAGCTACCACTTATGGACTCAACTCCAAAATGCAAAGCTAGAATTAGACAATATCCTATCAAAAAAAAACAGAATTTTTACTACAACTGAGATATAACAATTTTGAATACAATAACAAATCGAGTAAATTTCTTGCAAATTAGCTTCAATGCATCAAGGAAAAATCCCTCATAACAGCAATTCAGGATCCATCTGGCAAATCCACACAATCACCACAAGAAATTAATAATATCTTCTACACATACTACCAAAACTTATATTCAGCAGCCCAATTCTGGAAGATATTCAGGCTTTCTTTAACAGCTTCAACCTGTTTCAATTAACAACAGAACACAAAACCCTCTTAGACACTCCGCTAGCCATTTATGAATTACAAAGCGCCTTAAATAATATGCCTCTGGGTAAATCCCCTGGCCGAGATGGATTCCCCACCGAATTTTTCAAACATTTCTGGTCAATGTTGGCACCCTTCTTCATCAGGATTGTGACAGAAATTAAAAATAAAGGTTGTATAAGAACGCACATGAATACAACTGTAATCAAATTATTATTAAAACCAGACAAAGATCCCACACTTCCCACCAGCTACCGATTGGAGTCAGTTATCCCATCAATAATTCACAGTGACCAAACAGGTTTCATTAAAGGTTGGCAATCTTATAACAACGTCAGATGATCAGCATGTCGCAGCCCCTCAAATCAAAAGCAACAGTCTTGTTGCTTGATGCAGAAAAAGCTTTTGACAAAGTAAACCGGTCCTTCTTCTTTGCTCAAACTTTCACTCTACAGAGGGGAACCAGACAAGGATTCCCACTCACACCATTACTGTTACTGCAATATTCATCGAGCCTCTAGCAACAGCAGCTCCAAAATCATAGGTATCCGCTCTACCACCTCAGAACACAAAATTAATCTATATGCAGATGACATTTTACTTTTTCTACAAGAACCCCAAACATCACTACAGGAAGTATTTATTATAAATATTAAATAATTTAGTATAAATATTTTCTCTTTACTCTGTTAACTGGTCAAAATCAACAATACTTCCAATAACTGAGAACTCATGGAATCCTGCAGACTAAAACCCACACTACCCACACCACAGGAAACATTAAATATTCTAGGCATAAATATTTCACCAAAACTATCAGAGTTAGTCCACCTGAAATTCACTCCGCTCCTGGACAAAATCCGTGGCAACCTGAAGCGTTGGAACTACCTTCTCATCTCCCTTCCGGGTCATATTGCAGCTGTAAAAATGAAAATCTTACCCCAAATCAACTACCTTTTCTCCATGATCCCTTTCAAACCCACAGCAAAATGGTTCCAAACATTAGACTCCACTATTACGAAATTCTACTATAAGAACAAAAAACCCCAAATCAGTCTATCAACACTCTAGAAAAAGAAATCTGAAGGGGGTTTGGATGCTCCCGACTTCATGAATTATTACTTAGCTAACCAGTTGCAGTACCTCACCAGATGGTTGCACCCAAACAGTGACTACAATTACTGGATGGAACTAGAGCAGTTAGACTCAACAATATGTGGATATGTACAATATGTACAGCAATATCAAACTCTCTGACCTCCCTTTTATCATGGTTACACTTAATCATCATAACTGCTACAAAAACCCATTAATTGCAGCCATATTGACCGCCTGGTGGAAAACTGACACACAACTGGAACCCTGTATGTTCTTCCTCATTCGGGCACAACCCCGACTTTGAGAATAACACGAAACCTCTTCAGTGTAGTACTTGGGAGCATAGAGCAATCACCCACCTCCATCACCTTTACCATGACAACATACTAATTTCATATACAAACTTAGTCACGATATTTGAATTAAGGAATGGAAACTTCCTTCAATATCTACATGTAATAAAGACAATTAGGAAAAAAGTACCAATGCTTCAGAGGCTGTTACAGCCACCAGATTTTGTCAAACATATCACAGAGCTGCTTCCAAAAAAAAAAAATTCTCTCCAAGATATATAGTCTACTCTAAAGCACCAATTCTATACATATACCATTTTCCAAGTGGGAAACAGACTTAACTCTGTTTGTCGATATTAACTTCTGGACCCAGATTTGCAGAAACATATTCAGTATGACAAAAACACCAATCTACAATTTATCCAATTCAAAGTTCTTCAAAGAACACACACCACTCAACACAGGATGTATAGAATGGGCTTCTCTCACTCTGACATATGTACTCAGTGCACTCAGAACACTATTGATTCCTAATTCCACACCCTTTGGCTTTGCTCTCCTGTAAACAACTTCTGGTCAACAATCACAAGAAAACTCTCATCAATCTTGGACCGCAGGATCCCACTATCTCCCACCCTCTGCATAATTGGCGACTTAACTGTAACAGATGTTCCAAACAATCGATCTGAATCTATACTGACAGCTCTTGCCATCACCAAGAAAACAATCTTAGTAAAGTGGAGTGGAGAGATAAGCGCGCCCTCAACATTAACCTTTGGCTGAACCTTCTCATAGAACACATATCAATGGAGAAAATATCTGCTGCCCAAAAAGAACAATTAACATACTTCTTAGGAAAATGGTCACCATTCATCAAATCACTAAATCTAAATGTATCGTTGAATTCCGCCTGTTAGCGCATGCCTCTGAACAAATGCTACCACTCCAGAAAATAATGATGTTATCTCTGTCAATGGAATATTCCCTAAGTGTGTCACTAATGCTACTATCATTCTTCTTATAAAGGAAATCTGTGGTGGTTCCCTGGACTCCAGACACATGATCACATGCATGTACTAGTGATGATCTTTTCCTCCTAGTCTCCCTAGTTGGTTCCTGGCTCCGGGTGGTGTGGATGGGGGGCTTCTCCCTGGGGTGCATTTGTGCTGGGATGGCGCGCCTTGCGGCGTTGGAGCTGCTTGGCCTGCATGTGGGCCCTGGGTCCGTGGGGGTGGTGACTGGTTCCCCTGGGTGTGCTGGGGCTGGCCCCGGGAGGTGGGGCGGGTGGGCCCTTCCCTCATTCCTCTGCCCTCTCTCCTCCCAGGCAGAATTTACGGGTTTCTAGATCTGGCTTGGTAGGACCTCCAGTGGCTGTGAGGCTGGGGGTGAGTACCAACATGCAGCAGGCTTGCGACTCTTGTGCCTCGTGGTGTTCCTCAGTCCGCCCACCGAGGGGCGGTGTACGGTGGGTGGCTGGCCCTTCAGGGAATCAGGGTGGCTGCTGGGGGGCAGGCATGGCTCTCTCCTGGGGTTCTTTGGGGAATAGAGTGTTGGTGTGGGCCTGCTGGGCTTTGTTGGGGGCCAACATGGGCTGTCGCCTGTGGGACCCTGAGGTTTCGCTGCTTCTGGGACCTGTTGGCATCATAACCTTCCTCCCTTTGGGACCTGTTGGCATCACAACCTTTCTCCCTCTTGTCCTCCATATTCATGCAAGTTTCTGCATTCTGGGCTTAGAATTTCAAGGTGGAATTGAGACATAATACTGTAAGCAGTAAGGTGTCAAAATCAGCCTTTTCTAGCCATGAGAAAGCAAAATACATCATTATGAATGTAGCACTGAAAGTTTAGCTCAAACAAAATTTGCTCTTGTCCTCCATATTCATGCCATTTTGTACATTCTGGGCTCAGAATCTCAGCTTTGTGAGCTTGCATTTAGATAATATCACTGAAAGCACTGACATGTCAAAACAGGCTTTTATTCACTGAAATAAGCTTAAAAACATCGAAATCTTTTTAGTTCTTAAAAAGTGTCTCTAGTGTGACCCAACCAGTCTCCAGTTTAGCACTGGGTTGGCACACCCACCTGGTGTACTCTGTTGGCAGTGGCATAGAGTTGATAGAATGCTAACATGTGAATTTACTTTGCTTCCACAAACTAAGGTTAAGTTTTAATTAATGATATATGTGTAAATTTTAATCATTTTGTTGTGCTAATGTTATGTTACGCAACCTTATGTAGTGAGTGTTAAACATCATGTTACAGCAATATGTGGTTTGTGAGTGTAAATGCTAAATGCTAGCTTACTATTAGCAATGAGCCCCATAACCTGTAATAATAATTATTTTACAATCTCCAATCTTGCATCTTGATCAGCATACTTAGAGCTATGTTTTCTCATTTAAATAAGGTAATGTTACAATACAAAAAACACTTGATTGACTGATCAGTGTCCACTTTAAGGAAGAAAATTCATTCAAACATGATCATCAGTAACAGCTATTCAAACATTTTTTTTTCTCTCTGATTTTTAGAACAAGCATCTCTACTAAGGGCCTGAGGCTGACAACCATAGCGTGCACACAATTACTTATTCAGAGAGAGACGGATACTTTGGTAAATTTACAATTAAGTTTCCTCAGTCAAGTTGTGTTTTTCTGTTTCATATCGACAAAGGAAACATTTGTAAACATGAGTTGACCTTGGAAAAGCTTCATCCTGCAGAATTTGAGCCAGTAAGCTTTTAACTGTCTCTCACTCAAGAACTTTTGATACATAATGGCTCCTGGATTTGGTGCACCTTACCTGCATTACCCTGCCAAGGACTGCCAAGACAGCTGTACCTTACAACCAATCTACAGAACACTGAACCATGCTAAATTCAATTGTTAAAGCACCTTCCTTGGGACAGATGCACTAAGACTATAAACTATGTGTAACATAGTATTTTCTTTTTTTTATTTCTTATGTTTGTTTCAATGCACTACCTTGTAATGATACAAGCTTATGTTGTGAAGGTTGTATTTACTTCTAACTTTAATACAGGTGTATATTTTATTTTAAAGGACCTACACTTAAATTAAATTAAATTTGCTAAAGTTGCCTACATTTTTTACATATTTCCAATGTTGCTGGTGGTTAATTAAAAACATCTTTTTAGGCTAATAACTTAAGTTGTTTTAATCATTTGTTTATGGTGCATATGGTCGATTTATTTTATTGCAGTATGTCTTGTATTGTAATCACACAAAAACACATTGGAGATTTTGCAAGAATAGACGCTTACAGCACAAGGTTAGCTTTAATCAACACAATGAATAGAAACATTTATTAAATGTACCAACTTTGAACAGTTAGGATCAATAGACAGATATCAGTCTGTGCTTGCCTTTTTCTCACCCATACTGTCACAGGTGATGCAACTGAGAACTACTTCCCTGAAGAGTCTTGTTAAATTCATCATGAAGCATATATAATTTTTGGAAAGAACAAGCAAAAGAGCATTCTGTACTTACTATAAAATGTATTCAGCATTGGTGGGAATATTACAAATTTTATTGAAGATGAAACTATAATCACTAGTTACAAAGCCACATTAACACAGTTCAAAAACTATCAAGATAATTAAACTGACATTTCAGAAGTGTTAATTAAATAAAAAATCATAAAAAGATGTGCTACAAACTGATATACCGGCAAACATATATAAAAAACTCAAGTCTAAACGATAGAGACAGTGTGGCCAATAAACACTTTTTTTATAATAACATTCACAGGTTTACAGTCATTCACATATCTGACAGATGGATAAGCCAATGGCAGTAAATATCATTTCTTTAAATACAAGCAAGAAAAGAAAAAATAAAGAAAAAAGAAGCTAAAAACATTAGAGGAATGCACAGACAAAGTCATGACACATGGCATTTAAGGTGATACATCGACTATTTCAACACCAGACCACAAAGCCCTGCAGTTATCATGCAGTTAACTATCAGGTCCCAAGTAAGCTATGAAAGGCCTCTGTACTTTATAAAACTGAAATGGTTCCTCTCTTAATACAAGCTGGGTTTCTGATAGCATGAACACTAGCACACTACTTATCCACTGAGTAATGCTAGAAGGTTCCTCTGACACCCACTTCAATAAAACACAACTTCTAGCACAGAAAAGACGGATTTTCAGGAGTTTCAGTGGATTTGGAGGAATATTTGGAGGATTATGTACAACAAGAATGCATGATAAGGAGAAAATGTTTACTGTCTAACCAAATATATCATTGGTTTCTTTAAGAACAGCATTCCAGAAGTCATGGATATACACATATTCCAATTAACAGTGAATGTATGTACCTTCTGTATTCTTGCGCTTATGACATATCTCTGACAGAGCTAGGTTCATTTTATGACGTCTCACTGGGGAAATATGTAGTCTATGGATTATTTTACATTGCAGTTCTTTTGCTCTGTTAGTAGTAAAAAAAATAGCCAGATTTAGCCAGATATCATTCCACTTCTCATCCTCAATTTCAACACCAAAGTCAGCCTTCCATTCTGATTTAATTTTAACTGTATTTTCTTTTGTCATCCTAGAGTGTGTTCTATAAAATCGAGGTACTAATTTGGTTGGGTCCTCACCATTAATAAAAAAAATTTTCTGGAGGAGAAACTGTACCACAATATCGGGACAATATTTGGCAAAAAAAATTCATCATGTTTTGCTTGGACATATTATTGGTCTCAGACCTGCATAAATTTTCATAGAATGCCTGGAATGTGGCATTAATATCTTTATTATGGTATAATCTACTACCAAGATGGTCTTTTAGGGCTGGAATAGCCTGTAATTGAGTTTTTTCACGCACTAGGTTTGCAAGGTATCTACTGGGCTTATTTCCATACTCTTACATTCATTGTTTATTAAAAAGAAGGGACTTCTCAGCTTCCGTCATAAGAATGCTTTCAAAAGGAGTTTTAGTTGCTTCAAGTTTTACATAAGTTTTCTAATGGAGTAGCATCATGTTCCTATGGTAATTCTAACAATTGTTTTTCCAGCTCTGGGCATTTCATTGCTTGGGTTTTTTTTTTCTGATGTGTTTGAAATTATGGCCCCTCGTATAAATGCTTTGGCTGTGTCCCAAAGCAGATGAGGTTTCACTTCAGGAGTTGTATTTTCATTAATGAAGTATTGGAACTGTATATTTTATTATAATAATAGTTATATATTAACAATATATTAATAATAGAAAGTGGTAATAGTTAATAGTTTTTAAATTTCCAAACACTACACTGCCGCTCGGCTGAGCATGAGAGCTCCAGGAAAATTGGTGCATGATCAGAATTCAGGATGCTACCTATGGAGCAAGATATCACCTTTGGCGTAAAGAAATAGTTAAGAAATAAAATGCTGCTGCATGTGTACTGACAAGAACTGGGATAAGAAATCATATTACTCCAGTAATAGCTTCTCTGCACTGGCTACCAGTAAAATCTAGAATAGAATTCAAATCCTTCTTCTTATCTACAAAGCGCTTCACCACCAGGCACCATCTTATCTAAAAGAGCTGGTAGTACCCTAAGATCTGACTAGACCATTAAGGTCTCAGGACGCAGACCTAGTGGTGGTTCCAAAAATCTCAAAAAGTAGATTGTGAGCCAGAGCCTTCAATTAACAAGCTCCTCTCCTGTGGAACAATCTTCCAATTTCAGTCCGGGAGGCAGACACCCTCCTCACATTTAAGAGTAGGCTTAAAACCTTCCTTTTTGATAAAGCTT
>JAQNCA010121793.1:0-17454 GCA_029783725.1 Acanthurus tractus | reverse complement strand
TAATCACCATTTAGTACAAAGCAAACAGTCCACACACTGAGAGAAGAGAGCTGTTTGTTTGACAATTGGTCAATCCTGATACAGCAGGAAGCCAGAGAAGGTGCTGTACTTCCAGATGCTGCCATAGATGGCACCAAGATGCAACTGGAGCCACACCTGGTCTCCTTGAAAGAGAAGCAGGATTGTGTGGTTGCTAGCCGTCTCATGATCTGGAGCTCCATCATTGGCATATGCCGACACCATCACCTCCTCATTGCGCATGAGA
This sequence comes from Acanthurus tractus, assembly GCA_029783725.1. NCBI lineage: Eukaryota > Metazoa > Chordata > Actinopteri > Acanthuriformes > Acanthuridae > Acanthurus > Acanthurus tractus. The sequence continues at coordinate 17,189 of JAQNCA010121793.1, read as the reverse complement.
TTAATGTAGAGTGGCACGTTGATGGCGAGCTTCAGGATGTGAAAGATAAAGACTTAGGTGCCACTGACTGGGCAGGTGAAGCCTGACAAAATTTGGTAAATTAAAACATAAACTTTAAAAAATCTTCTGCTTGACTTTTGGCTGTGGCACTTGACACGACCACCCTATTCGGTGCTAAGATAAACCCTGATCTATTATTTTGCTCTGATTGCTATTATTGATTTTTTCTTTTAATTGCACAACTTAAGTATGGGGATCAGGCTGTGTAATGTTTTCCATCCTGTTCAGTGGGTGTTCAGTGAAACACTGAACTGGCCAATTTTATTTTTAAAGCCTCACAATCTTAAATATTTGCCAGGTCTCTGTTCTTTATCACACCTTTGATATTTTCTTTTCAAGGTCACCACATTTTCTTTCATACATTTATGATAAACTTACCCTTAAACCTAACCCTTAACATTAATGTCATTAATAGCCCTCTAGCTAGGTATCACACAGCAAACAAGCAGACTGGAAATGCCAATGGAGTGTTATTTGGAAGCTAAAGTACTTTGCAGAGCCAAGTGCATCTATTCCATTATTGATCATATACAAAACAAATGATTCAAATAAAAATAAAAATTATCAACTAAGATGAATTACTTAATGTACAGATTACTTTCTGTTTATTAATTAAAGGTGAATTATCATTGTGTAACGCTTCAAAGACCCTGTCTCCTTTTCCTGAAAAAAGCAGACAACTTGCTTACACCTGTAGAAGTGGTACCTTTTAAGTGCCCCCCAAATGCACATACACACACACACTCAGTTCCTGCGATAAGAGAAGGTAAATAGTATCTGAAGTATTTAGAAAATGTAGTAATATATTAGATGACTGTCTCGGATGTATACTCGGATAAATGAAGTAGTACAGGTTGTGCGCTTACTTTTTAAATGGTGGCACTGGTACTAGCAAGCACAAAAATTCTATAGCACTAAAATAACTTTGTAGCACACATAGTATGGTTAAAAACTTGTGTTATTATGGTTTTGCCAAAATTAATGTACAATTTTGTTATTTTTGTACATTTATAAACTTTATTCTTAAGAGGCTTTTGCTTGGGACAGTTCTGAACAATATTTTGTTAGGTCTGAGCTTCAGAGATTCCTTATTTTAATGCTTCATTGTAAATGTTTTACTGCTTAAAAATAAATAGATTAATTTTTATATTTTTAATAATAATAATATTTGTGTTTCTAGAAAAAACATAAATAAAAAAAAAAAAAAACAAAGCAACCCCCCCCCCCAGCAAAAACAGTATATAAGGCTTGTCTTGTGACCTGTGCACTACACCCATCAGAGTGTAACCCATGCCCTAGCTGAGCCATTGTCAGAGGCCTATCCTAGTTTTTGTTTGTTTGTGTGATTTTTCATGTTTACGTTTACTTTTTGACAGCAAAAACAGCCTCAACTGCTTTTTGGTTTCATACAAAGTGAAAATAAAACACACATGAGGTGGAAAGAACTGAAGTCTTTGTATGCTCTCCATCAATTGCTTGGGCAATTTTCCAACACCCTTAGGCATACTGCTAACAACAACCTTTATAGTATATAATAATGTATAAAATGAACTGTTACAGTAGCCTAGTATGGTGTGTCAATCTGTTTTGCAGTGTGCCTCATTCCAATCCAGTGTCTGTGATGTACCAAGGAGTGCTCAATATTCCACTGCCAACAGTCCCAGTGTAAAGGTGATGCACAGCTTTCTTCTCCTTCTCCACTTATTTTTTTCAGTTTGACTGTAAAAGTATTTGTTGTTGACACAGAAAAAATGCCGAAATTTAATAACTGGAAGGCAAGACATGATATATGTTTTTATCAGATTTATGATTTATTATATGTGATTTTGAAAAAAAAACACCTTGCATTGGAGTTAATAGTTAAGAAAGTGTTCGCTTTTGCTGGTATAGAGAAAGTTGTTTTTGTGTCAGTGGTAAACAGAACACATCTATGTGCTGCTTCCTCCAACAGACCTTTGATAAGATTCTCATCGCCAACAGAGGAGAAATTGCTTGCAGAGTAAGACTGACTGACTCAAAGATATGTGCTGAAAAGTTAACACAACTGACTGTTGGTTTACTTGAGCTTGATTTTCAACCAACCCAGATGTAAGAGCTTCTGAGGAAACCTCTACATGACAGAATTTTAATAACTTCTGCAAAATACATATGGCTACAAACTTAACTTTGCTGATTTTTTTCCCCCATGTTTTTGTTAAAATTGCAATTCCATCATGACTCAAGGCAACAAGTAACAGTAGAACTGTGTTTTATTTAACATTAACTGAACAGTGAAGCATCACTGTTATGTTGTTGTGTTTCTTTTTTTCATCAGGTGATCAAGACTTGTCAGAAAATGGGCATTCAGTCTGTAGCTGTTCACAGTGATGTGGACTCCAGTGCTGTAAGTTGCCATCTGTTATCATTTAGTGTAAACATTATGGTTGAGATTAAGATTCTTTTACTTCGCAGAAAATCTCAGAAAGATGTCAGTGGTACTCAAGGAGTTTCAGCATGGCCATTGTGTACTTAAAACTAAAAATACTTTCTGATAACCATTTTCACTATACTTTGCTGTTTTTTTTTTATCATCCTTCATCCTTTTTTCAAACTTGAAAGTAGAGAGTTTAGGTATCAATTTTAAAGTACTGCTGCGGATTCTTAAATCTGAACCTTTTTGAGCAACTGTATACTATTAATAATGTATGCATGTCATGTATGGATATCCTTGAAGGTATTCCAGTTGCTTGCCACTTGTGGTTATTGGCTTTTGTGTAAAAAAAAAAAAAAAAGAATTACTGATTTATGGTACTGAATTGATGCATAGGCTTATGCACTGACTGCCATTCAATCCAGTATTTTAGACTGTATCATAGGGATTTCTGGTGCTGGTAATGGTAACGGTAATATTGCTCTGAAAGTTAAAAAAAACAAAGCAAAACAAAACAAAACAAAACAAAAACTGGCATCAACCCTTTAGCTCCTCCGTCCTTTTCTGGTATGTGTGAACAAGGTGAGTGTGAACCAAATCCCCTGTAACTCCAGTTTTTGTGATAATTTGGGATTGTTAAAGATTCCAAAATGAATCCCAAATTGACCCTGACAGCTATGCCTAGTATTTATGTATGAGCATCAATTTGTGATGATCAGGTCAGCTCTTTGTATGGATGTCCCTGCAATAAGTGCCCAAATGTGTATGAATTGCAGAGTCATACACATCCTTATATTACATATATCTTTACAATTAATATCTCAATGTCTTAAAGGAGTGTGTCTGTCAAGTATATATCTCACTCTTTACTGCTGTGATAACATCAGGCTTTAACTTTCTCGTGTATGTGTGTACCCAGGTTCATGTAAAGATGGCTGATGAAGCAGTGTGTGTTGGCCCTGCCCCCACCAGTAAGAGCTACCTTAACATGGATGCCATCATGGATGCCATCAGAGTGACGGGGGCACAAGCTGTAAGTATTTGTATGGCCCATAACAAAATGTGACTGATGGATAACATGATGTGTACCTCAAACACATGCTCATTAAGGCAACACATAGCTCTTTTTAAAAGTGAGTCATATGCTATTAACCAATTAACTCTAGTGGTCACTGCAGGGGACAGCTATTCATGTTACCGGTAGGTTTGAGGCCATGTAACTGGTCACTATTGAGAAACAAGCCGCTGTCAGTCAAAGTAGAAGCTAACTCTAGGTTGACTTATGTAACATCATTATTAGCTGACAACTAATGTGTTCAAACTGCAGGGTCATGATATCATTTACTGTTGCATTCTAAGTTGTAATGAGAGATGCATAAAATTTTTAACATTTTAATATATCCACTTACAAGTTATCAACTTTGTATCATTTCCTATTCCTCAGAAGCTGTGTCTGTTTCAAACAGGATGGTATTGTTTACATTATGTAGCTAGCAAACTAATACTGATGTGGATAGTCTAAGGTAAAGGAACTGTGGAGGGGAGTACTTGCTTGCTGTTGGTGTGGCCATGTAAGGATTTTAGGAATATTGTTAGAACAGAATTAAATGTCCAGACATTCAACTTTGACTGTCAAAGATGATATTAAAGGGCATAAGTCAAAGGCAAGAGAGGGTCTGTAACCAAACCAAAGAGAATTCCCAATTCAATCTCTGGTGTCAGATTTGTTTCATAAGTGGTGAGTGCAATACAGCAGGCTCACAAGCATATTATTCTATTTTACACGCCCAGATACTAACTGTGCACTTGCAAAACAGAAGGCCTTAGGCACAAATTCAACAACTCACATAGTTGAACTGGCAGCCATGGGCAAAAAACAAAAAAGAGAGACAAAGAATGGCACCTGCCCATCAACAACTAACAGCAGTGTGCGCATAAACCATCTTGACAGCCTGAGTGGTATTGAGCAATAGTGGAGATAGATATACTTAAGATGTACAGAGTACAATAGAATAAACTTTATTGTCCAGCCTAGACAGTCTTTGATCTAAGGAAGGCTGGCATGGCCCTTAAATTACTGTGTCTATTAAGACTGCTAGTTACTCCTTTATTCCTTGAATTAGTAGCTTGATGTTAATTCTGTTTTATGATTGTTGCTTGTAAAATCAACTGGCAGACTTTGTGTCATTGCTGCTGCTGCTTCTTAACTTGTTAAATCCTTGGGCAGGTGCTTGTGTTGTTGCTGTTAGAAAATCCAGGGGTATCCAGAAGTTCACCTATTGCATTAGGTTTAAACCCTAAGTATGTCACATTTTTTTCTGCACAAGTTCCATGTGTTATGCCCAGCCGAGGGGTGCACAGGCACAACACAAAACGAGCTCTAACCTCCCCAAGTCCCAAGCAGCCACAGCCAGAGCAACAACTTTCAAATTCAAATTTGTGTGTATTTACAAAAAAAGGCAATGAAATAAAGAATATTCAATAAATAAACTTCTGGGTGGACCAGGGCCAAAACAAGAAACAAAACAATTCTTACTGGGGAGGTGATAGATAACCTAATAAAACAAAGGAAACGTAAGACACAACTCTTACCTTCCTAACTAAGCAAAACAGGAGACAAAATGGGTCAAGAAACTGGCAGTTCATCCCGACTAACACACATCACTATAGTAAAATGACAGAACAAAGTGTGGCTGGTTGGAAGATGAGGGAGAAGAAGAAACGCCTGCTGCCCAACGCTGGCTGCGAGCTTAGCCCTTTAAATAGCAGCCAGGCCCGAAAATCGATCAACCAATTGTCTCTTGGCAACGACAAACACCAATCTACATAAAACAAGACAGAGGAACACAGACAAGGAAACACAGAACACCAAAAACAGAAATTACAACGATAGTCGTAACACATGGTTGTTGTGATGAGCAGAAAATGGTGCAAAAATTGAACCTAAAGACTGAGCTGACCTAAAGACTGACTTGACCTCAAAGGCAAACCTTGAGCTAGAGCAGCTATTCCCATTCAGATGCATTTGAACTGAAAGCAATTGATAATTAAATGTGTTATGTGTGTCTGTGGCAGTGCCACTTTCTAACTGTCCAGAATTTCCAATACCAGTTCTAACTTTGGGCAGCTAAATAAAAACGAATTGTAGTTGTCCAGCCTAGAAGTAACAAATGCATGCGATAGATTTTCTGCATCTTTTTGAGACAGGATGTGCCAGATTTTTGCTATGTAATAAAAGTACAAAAAAAGTACAGTCTTTGAAATTTGTTTAATATGAAAGTTAGATGATAATTCTAAACTTAATTTATGTGGCACTACTCAAAACAGTTACAAAGTACTTTACAGTTCAATTAGAACATATTCAAAATGCAAAAGAATAATACAAATGAATGCTATAACTATGCTCATGATTATCTATTCCTCAAAAACATTCTGCTTCCCAATCTCCAATTTTTTAATAAGAATGGCTAACCCTATAGTTAGGGCTGACTCAGGTTGTGCAGGGACTGCTGATCTTAGCTGTGCCTTCTGCTGTGGCTCTGCTTGATGCTCAAAGCAACTATCCTCATCATCATCATCATCATCATCATCATCACCATCACCATCATCATCATTATCATTATCATTATTAAGACATTTACATTTAGCTTACACATAGTTTTATCTTAGCTTTTGGCTTTGCTCTCTCTTCCGTTTCTATCTATCTCTTTCCCTTCCCCCTCTTTCACCACTACCTGCCAGAGAGAACAGATTTGTTAGTTTGAGTGACTTTGTGTGAAAGACATTTTACATTAGATTTAATGTGCCTCAAAGAAGCACTGTAGGTCCTGTGCTGTTTTCCCTGTACACACTTTCCCTGGTAAACATAATAGGTCACCACAATATCACATATCACTGTCATGCTCTTAATACACAATCTCTGTTTTGCCACACAACATCAGTTCTTTTATTGTTTTGAGAAATTTACTGATATTTCTGAATGAGTCAGTTTTTTAATACTACTTGTTGGTCCAAATCAGAGACCTATGCCGCTGTTTGGTGGCCGACTAGCCACTTTAACAAGATTAAAAAATATATATATATATATATATATATAATTTCAGTTACATTGCTAAAATAATGTTCTTTAGCTCAGAACGCCAAAGTGCTCATACATGCTTGTATCAAAATCCATTTAAGCAATTGTAGTTGATTTTACTAATACATAAAATTGACAATGCTGAATGCAAGGATTTTGACGATTTAAAAAAAGCCTCCATTACCCTGACTGCTTTAATTTTATGTCTGAAGAATTAAAAAAATTCTAATGTTTTGTAATTCAGATTTTCCAAGTTTTCCAAATGAGTTTTGGTGAAGCTGCTTCCTGTTTTACTGGTCCTAGAACAACAAGTTTTTAGTATATAAGACCTACACCGGCTTAGTTATGCTGCTTAACTACTCACTGTGTAATTGAGTATTTTTAATAGGATATAATGATCAGTGGTGTTGATAACAGCCAAAAGATTGGACAAGTTCTTTGTCTAATGCCATTAGAAGTAATTTGTAACTTTCATCACTACTGTCTCTGCATTCTGGTACTCTACAAAACCTGTCCGAAATTTTCCTGAAATAATAGTTTAATAAAAAATGTTTCTCAATTGAATAGCACCTATTTCTTAAGGATGAAAGAAAAAGGGGAGGTTATATATATATCTACAGTTAACCAGAACCCTTAGATCAACAGTTGGCTTTTAAAGAGAACTACATTGATACTTGGCTCTCTTTGATTGTTAGTATACAACTGTAAACTGCTATCTCTCCGCTATACTGGTAATTTATCAATCTTTTTACATGTTGTTATTGTTATTTTTGTACCATTGTACCTTTATTATAAAATACATCCTTGGTTATACATTGTCAAAGCTTTGATATTGTGTTTGAAAGAAACAAATCAAATATATATGTTTTTTTAATCTCTGTAAAGGTTCATCCTGGTTATGGCTTTCTCTCTGAAAACAAAGAGTTTGCAAAGCGACTGGTGAGTAATATATTAAATCGGGTACACACTTTTTTTTTCTCAACACACTAACTTTTCTACTCGGAGTTCAAAATTAATAAAGCACAAACAAATGCCAAGATGTAAAATACTCTTATTATTACTGTTGTTATCATCTTTTATGCAAGGTCTTTCACTTTTTAGGACTAATTTTAGTATCATTAAGATTAGAAATTTAAGCTAATAAATGATTTTGAGATGTTTAATAGAAAATTAAAATACTGGATTCTGAAATACTGCTTTGAACAGTCATGACCTTTAGAATCTTGATCTTGGTTTTTGGAATGACTGTATCTGTGTAAGATACAAGTGGAGATTATTTAATTGTGAAATAGCCTACCTATTTTGGTTTAAAACAAATCAAAGGGACTCTGTCATCTATATGTAAGATGTAGCCTCCTGTAAGGATGGATAGACATGGTCAAAACTAATCCTGGGCAGTTCTAGCACAATTTGACTAATCAATGTATATATAGTCCCACCTGACATTACAGTTTAGTCCCCATTGTCCGGAGTGACCACTTGTTGCTCGAGTCTCAATATGCAAACAGAAAATCCAGTGTTTAAAGTGGTTGAATAAAACTAGTAGCCAAAGCACTGTGAGAAATAGAAAAAATTTTACAAAGATTGAAATAAACCAATGTATAGCATTGGCAGAATTTAAAGGTTAAATGTTTAAATGTACATAGCTGATAGATGTCCTATACAAATACAGAGTTTGTTTTTTTTCAGAAAGAAAGGAACAAGTTAATGTATCAAATTTAATTCAGAATTTACAAGAAGGCACAACGTAAGTATTTTCCTGTGGCCTTTTCACAAACTTTGTTACGTTACTCCTCACTCGACAGCACTACAAACTGCCTGATTTCTTTTTTTTCAAGACTGTCTGGGGATCTTTGTGAAATGAATTGATGACAAACATCAGCCAGCATTATTTGTGTGTACTTTGCAAAGAGTTCAGTTGAGTGGTCGATCCTTCAGTGTGTCCGAGGAAAATGCCTGCAAATGTAGTCTAAGCAATCTCATAGGACCTGAAGAGCATTGACAGAGCATTTGTTGCATTTGTATCTGCACTACTAGTTCTTTACTTTTGTGGTTGTTTCACCCAAGATGCATGTGTATTTATGAAAGTCTTACTCTACATTTGTAGATAACAAATGATGGTTAATATACCGTAGTAATATTTTCAATATTTTAAAAAAATATTGATGATAGAAATAACAAATCTCAAACACAATTAATTTTGAGATTAGTGGAGCTAGCCAGGCAGTGGGGTGAGACCTAAGCACTTTGTCGTCTAAATCATATTATTCCAACAGGAAAATCTAATGTTATTAATATTTTGTTGCTAGGCTGCAGAGGGCGTGACATTCATTGGTCCAGACACCTACGCTATCCAGGCAATGGGAGATAAAATTGAAAGCAAGCTGATTGCTAAGAAGGCTAAGGTCAACACTATCCCAGGATTTGATGGAGTTGTCAAGGTACAGGCACATATGCAAGGCTCTCTTTATGGGCTACTCTCTCTTATTCAATGAATTTTCAAACAGTAGTTTGTAATAGATGCAATAAAAAGCAAGACAAAAATTGTGTCATGTTAAATGCACAATATAATAATTGATAATAATAATAAAGATAAAAAGCTTTTCTTCCGCATACTCGTACACAAAAAATTTTTACCAGAAAAAAACACATTAGGAAAACACAATTTCAATGAAAATATTACATAGCAACTACAGTGCCTTATCCGGTTAAAATTCCAATAAAGTATGTATCTCATCTTTTTATGGTTTGGTTTTCTAGTGCTTTTTCTTTGCCTCTTTCTGGTTTTTGACCGCACATTTTTGTGGTAGGAGCAGCAGTTGTAGTGGGGAAGGAGTAAAGCTCATTTCACACTCAGTACTGAACCAGAAGTTTTTTTAAAGGTCCAACATGGAGGATGTGTGATAGCTCTGAGGTTACATATCTTAATCGACAAAATACCCCTTTGTTACATTCCCCTTGCAAGTATACAGTAGAGCCCATTGTGACTATAGAAATCCCAAAAAGGTCCTGTCTAAAGTCATTATCTGGTTTGTCTGTTTGGGTTACTTGAAAACATAACAGTGCAACATGCAGAACTTTGTGGGAGAGGACCCATTTCCTCAGCAGATGTACAGTGTTTATTCTCTAACAAGGAACACTTAACGATTCCTACAATTAGGTGATTATACACAAATGAAAACATTTCCATGAATATGGTATTCTGTTATTACCAAGAGATCACCCGAAATTCCAAGCATTGGATCTTAACAGTATCTTTGGTTTCATAAGAAAAAAAGACTTTAAGGATGGGAACAAACCATTTATGGGTGGTTAATCCAGGTCTAGTCAGCTCTCTGATTTCTCTTAAAGAGTAGCACACATTAAGCCTCTTGTAGCTTTTGTACTGTAAAGCAGTTGCTTGTTGTTGGGAACAACAACCTTTTAGTCAAGAAACCTAACTGCATCATAATTGAAACCATCTAACATGTCTTTCTGAGAATATGGTCACAAGCAAGTTAGTAGCATAGAAGAGTCAATTACCGCATAGTTAGCAGTAATGCTTTAATTTTATTTTTTAAATAATTAGAAAATCCCTCTCTGTGTTAGACTGCCGAAGAAGCTGTGAAGATTGCTCAGGACATTGGTAAGTCATCATTTCATAACTGCTGAATTATACAGTTGGCTGTGTTAGTTTTTCTAACAAAACTGAATCTCAATCACATAAAAGTATTCAATAATGGATTTATGCCAATAAGCATAAGCAAGGAATAATATAAAATATAATAAAAATTTGTGTGCGTTCATGCATGTCTGTTTGTGTGTGTGTGTAACACACTTATATAGATTTTTTACACAAACATGTATATATGTTTATTTATATATTTATGTACATACACACATTCACACACACACACATACAAATAAAACATACAAATATGTACATATACACACATATATACACACACATATACACACATGGGTGTGGGTATGGGTGTGTATTTGTGTGTGTGAATCTGTACCATATATGATCGGGAAAAAAAAAACAAATATGCTAAATATGTGAATAATATAACTATATATAATATACTACATAACTATATCTATATAATTGGACCAGTTATCAGAAGATACAAGCTCGGCTGAGAGAGGAAATGAACAGTTTTAATCACACAGAGACAGTTATGTTCCTTGATATAAGTGGTACCATTTATTAAAGATATGTAATAAAAAGAAATAAAACAATATTTACCAAAAATAATCATCATTACTTTGGATGGCCATTCAGTACACTTTTAAGGTACCATGAGTATGTATATTATGCATAGATTTCACAGTTCACTGTTCAATAGGGTTTTATCAATATTTAAAGTTTTTATAATCCTCAAACACAAAACATAAGCAATCTATAAAAATATCCCACCCCAAACTCATACAACCCACTTCTGGGTTATGAGAAATTGTCCATATGAATCATCAATAGTTAATAGATCAGTCTTGTGTGGTGATTGGTGTGTTGGTGGGTGTATGAAAGAAAAAGAGAAGAGTTCCTTATGTTATTAAAAGGAATTTATACGCTGCAAGGATCCTCCTACCCGGACTGGCAGGATTGAGGTAGAAGCTGTAGTTCAGAGTTTCTTCAGGTTCAGGTTAACTTCCTTTGTAGCTCGCCATCAACCTGGCCTCTGTATAAGACAGGACCGCTCATTTAAGTTCATTGTGTACACATTATCATTCTCTATTCCACTGCATACATACATAATACTCATTGCCTAATTAATAAAATAAATATCAAATAGATAGCATATCAAAACTACACTTCCCAGTAGTATTAGCCACGTGTGAGCCGCAAAGCTAATTATTCCATTGAAATACACGTAGGCGGCTAGGCAAGCGCCACACACAACCAAACAAACACTCACCAGCCTGCTCCAAGCTACAACCTCGGACACTCGATGCGGACGGCACAGTGGTAAGCTGCTCCTAAGAGTTAAGAGTTGTCACTGTAAATATAAAGCAATATATCACTAAAGAAGCGACCAAACAATTCCAACTGACCTGCAGCAACTCCGTTCTGACCGTGGCTCGGCAACAGTGAGCCACCCCTGTCTCCCCCCCATATATACTGCATTGATTGGCAGCAAGCAGTCACACAATGTGACGTGAGGTTACATTCATAAAGGCAACAGGCTGCATTTTACACCTGGGTTACATATCTCTAAAGCAGTGTGGGAGTCAAAAGCTGGGGATAAGTATAGTAAAACCACAATGGAGTATTTAACTTTGTTTGCACCAATTGAATTGTTATTAGTTACCTTGAGCAAAGCTGTTTCAGTGCGATGTTTGTTTTTGCCAGAAGCCAGTTTGAAATAGAAGACTGAGTGAACTGTCACCTGTTGGTGTAGCTGGTAAACAACAACTTTTTAAAGATTTTAAAAATAAAAAGGAAGTTTGGACATTGATCTATATTTAGCCAAATCAGTTGTGTCTAGGGGTAATTTTTAAGTAGAGGAAAGACAATCTTTGTTGTTATGTAATCAGAGGACAAGCCAGAGGACAGAAATTCATTTGTAACGTAAGAAGATAGTGGGAAATGACTGGCTTGAGCTTTTTTTTTAAAGAAATTTAGTAGGAATTTTATTGACTGGCAGATGAAGAATGCATATCAGATACTATATCAAAAAGATGCTGCTTGGAAATTTGGTTGAACTCACAGGCAAGCCGGTCAGGAAACTTTGAGTGATAAACAAGAAGGTTGAAATTTACTCTGAGACAAATGATGTTGTTAACAATTAAAATTAAGAACTTTTTACACTGACCGCAGGAGGTGGCTGTAGAAACAGAATTGCTTGAATTCAGAAGGTATTTGATAGTATCAAACAGAAACTTGGGGTTGTGTTTGTGATTAGACCGAAGAAATATGCAACATTTAATGAGTCGATTTAAAAATCTAGCTGCAGAGTGCTCATTGATGATGCAAGACGGTATTTTTCATTTCTGGAAATCCAACACGGACTATAAAACCTTGTTAAACTGCTGCTTTTCACACTTTAGCCGGTTTAATGGTATACCTGAGTCACACTGAGGCACGAAATCACAAGGACTTGACTATTTGTTTTGAATGTTGCTTGCAGCCTTGGTCATTTCCATCTAACTTAACATTGGCAAATCACCTTGCAGTCCTGTGAGTAGGCTTGAAGAGGTAGAGCTGTGATTCAGTTTCAGATCAGTTCATGAACTGATGAAGCCCCTTGGATAAGAGGCGAAATGTCTTAATGTCTTCACAGACATATTACTGAGTCCAGTTGCCTTCGATTTGTTTGCCCAGAATAACTATGATCTGGATTGATGAGAACATTCACAGATATCCCTAGTTTTTGTGGAGATCAGACTAAAGAGGGCATAAGCTTCTTATTATGGAGGAAGGTGAAAGCCTCTAATATCTGGCACTCTTCTTTGGTTACCTCGATGAAATGTACAATGCTGCTGCATTAAGTTGCAGTGTGTTTTAGCCTATCCAGCCTTATGGGGACTCTCATGAAGTGCATTTACACTGAGTTGTAAATTGTTTTGGAGTACCTGCATCTGGCTGTGCAACAGGTTTCAAATCGTCCCTTCCTGACCAGGATGTAACTGTGTCTTTCTCGTTGCAACACTGTTGTAATAACAATAAAGCTCAATTCATTAGTTAAATGTGCACTTTACTGCGTCTGGACCACTGTTTGATTCTTTTTATTTTTATAGTTATTTTTATTTATTATTATAATTATTTTTATTTTTATTATTATTACAAGCATTATTACTATTGGCATTGTTATTAGTATTATTAATAGCATCATTATTAAAACATTTACATATAGCTTACACATAGTTAAAGATATAGATTTATCTTAGCTTTGGCCTTGCTCTAAATTTAAATAATCAATGTATTTATAGAGTACGGTCCTGACATGCTCTATATGTAAAGTGTCTTGAGACAGCTTTGTTTTGAATTGACGCTATATAAATAAAAATTGAATTTTAATATGACCAATGGAAATTGACCTGTGTCTTTAGTTAATTGCCAAGGTTCAGTCCAATAATATTTTAAGTTTAAGCTGTCCTTTGACAGCTTCAGAGGTGCAGAAAGCCCTAAGACTTTTAGACATTAGTAAATCAACAGATCATGATAACCTGGAGCCTTTCTTTTTAAACTAGGAGCTGATTTTGTTGCTCAACATTTAATTATTTTTTTCAATCTCTCTTTGGACACAAATGAAATTCCTCTTGTTTGATAATCTGCCTTTTTCTTCCCTTGTTAAAAAAAGGTCTGAGAAATATTTGCCTTGATTACATGATGCCGTTTAGCGATCCTGATCAAACTCAGTAGAGACATCCTTTTTCTATGTCTTATATATACACAGCAAATTTTGAAAAAATCCAATGAAAGTGAGGTGAAGGCAAAACTTTTAGCATGCAATTAATCGAAGCTGTGCAGAATTTGTGATAAAAAGTGTTTGTGGTTTTGTTTCTCCTTTAAACAGACCTAATTTTCTTAAGTGACTTGGCTTGCTTTTATGAAGCCTAGAGCCCTAATAGTGGCTCCCAACTTGGATTTTGGCAGATTTCTTCAGTTAAACACCAGAGGAGTTTAAACTTACTGATTGCTGCTTGCACTATATACATATATATGACTGTGTGTGTCTATGTGTGCGTCCGTGTGTGCATCTGTGTGTCTGTGTCTGTGTCTGTGTCTGTGTCTGTGTCTGTGTCTGTGTATGTGTATGTGTATGTGTTTGTGTTTGTGTTTGTGTTTGTGTGTGTGTTTGCATGTGTGCTTTTGAGTGTATATCCCCAAATACTTGTGCTGGTTAAGACTGAGACACTTTTTTCCCCATCTTTTCCTCTTGGCTAAGTTGATCAGATTAGTGTTTTTAAAGCAGGGCAGAAATTAAATATAACAAATTATCATTTGCTGTATTACTTTATCCTTGTGTTGTTGCTAGGCTACCCAGTGATGATCAAAGCTTCTGCAGGAGGGGGAGGAAAAGGAATGAGGATTGCATGGAATGACGAGGAGACAAGGTATTGTAAAACGTTTTTCTGTTGTATCCTCACTGTACTCAATCAATTTTTCTGTATCTTTATTATGAGAACAAAGCACAACAGACATCCAAACGGAAATCTTTTATCTAAAACAGTGCAACAAAGTAACAACTAAGTAGGGTCTCCTACAGGTTTATTTCGGGCTTAAGATTTTAAAATGTTTTGAATGATATTACTTGTACTTTCCTTTACAAACTCAGCCTTCAAACAAACACTAGAAATAATTGTGTTTGTGTGTGTGTGTGCGTGTGTGCTCATGCGCACAATGTTACAGAGAGGGATTCCGGTTCTCATCCCAGGAGGCAGCATCCAGCTTTGGAGATGACAGGTTGCTAATTGAGAAGTACATAGACAACCCCAGACACATTGAAATACAGGTATGATAAAAAAATATGCACAGAGTAAATATATTTATATTTACAGTATTTTGTGTATGTGTGGTTGTTTATTTATCCGGAAGTTCTGTCTATTTACTTTAATAAATCACTTGAAATAAATTTCTGTTGTCTCCCATGTACTAGGGTCAACCCCATAATACTGTTCTTCTTGTAGGTGCTGGCTGATAAACATGGCAATGCCTTGTGGTTAAATGAGAGGGAGTGCTCCATTCAGAGGAGAAACCAGAAGGTTGTGGAGGAGGCTCCTAGGTAAGTGAGAATTCAGTGCTTAGCTCTTTTCTTTGTTTTTTTTCCTTTTAAATTGACATGGACAAATGAAACAAACTTGTACCAAACATTTGTATTGGATTTTAACCACAGCACACAGCAACAACAGACAACTAACAACTAGTCTAGATAGTAGATCTTTATCTCAAGGTTCAATGTCTTGCCACAATTTTTGTGCAGTAATGATCAGTGAAATGCTGTGAAGAGCTGCACTTTTGGTTGTGTAGGTTGTATAGTGACATAAGAGTTCTAGTTATTCAGTTCATTCTAATTTGCATGTGAAATTTTTTACCTTCTTTTACTTGACACGCTTAGGCAATGGGCAACTACTGTGTTGAAGTAGTGCTGTCGCATTTTTGAGTTGATGTAATCTGTGTTTTTGAATCATTTAGACAAGACATCAAGTAAACTATTCAATTCAATTCAATTCTATTGTATTAATTATAGCGTCAATTCACAACAAAGTTGTCTCAAGACAGTATACATATAGAACGTGTCAAGACCACACTCTATAAATACATTTATAATTTAAATTTAAGCTAAGATCAGCAATCCTTGCGCGACCTCAGTCCATGGGTATCTGCGAGACAAGAAAGCACAAAGACTCCGGGGAAGGTGGCAAGTTAGGAAAAGGCATGAATTTAGCATGAATGCAAAACATATAGGGAGAGAGATGAAAGAGAGGAGCTCATTGTGTCCTGGAGTCCCCCAGCAGCCTAAGCCTATTTAGCAGCATAGCAGGGGCTGGTCCAAGGTGAGCCTGAACCAGCCCTAACTATAAGCGTTATCAAAAAGGAAGGTTTTAAGCCTACTCTTAAATGTGGGGAGGGTGTCTGCCTCTCGAACTGAAATTGGAAGATTGTTCCACAGGAGAGGAGCTTGATAACCGAAGGCTCTGGCTCCCAATTTACTTTTAGAGATTTTTGGAACCACCAGTAGGTCTGTATCCTGATACCTTAATGGTCTAGTTGGATAGTAGGGTACTACGAGCTCTTTAAGATAAGATGGTGCCTGTTTGTTAAGCGCTTTGTAGGTAAGAAGAAGGATTTTGAATTCTATTCTAGATTTTACTGGTAGTCAGTGCAGAGAAGTTAATACTGGAGTAATATGATTTCTTATCCCAGTTCTTGTCAGTGCATGTGCAGCGACATTTTGGATCAATTGCAGACTCTTCAAAGACTTAATGGTGCAGCCCAATAGTAAGGAGTTGCAGTAGTCTAGTCTGGAAGTAACAAATGCATGAGCTCATTTTTATGCATCTTTTTGTGATAGGATTTGTCTAATTTTTGCTATGTTACGGAGATGAAAGAAGGCAGTCCTTGAGATTTGTTAAATATGAGAGTTAAAGGACATATCCTGATCAAAAATAACCCCCAGATTTCTAACGTTGGGACTGGAGGCTAAGGTAAAACCCTCTAGAGTAGTTATCTTATGGGATAGTCTGATGCAATGTTGTTTAGGGCCAATTACTATAACTTCGGTCTTATCTGAGTTTAGTATTAGAAAATGATGGTTCATCCAGGTCTTCATCCTTAAGACAGGCTTGAAGTTTAGCTAATTGATTTGTTTCCACTGGCTTTATTGATAGATATAATTGGCTATCATCCGCATAACAGTGACAATTAACTGAGTGCTTTCTAATAATAGTGCCTAGGGGAAGCATATACAGGGTAACTAGTATTGGCCTAAGCACTGAGCCTTGTGGAACACCGTGACTAACTTTGCTGTATACAGAGAATTCGTCATTAACATGAACAAATTGAAAGCGATCCGATAAGTAAGACTTTAACCATCGTAGTGCTGTTCCTTTAATGCCAATCGAATTGTGCATTCTCTGCAGAAGAATATGGTGGTCAATCATGTCAAATGCAGCACTAAGATCTAACAGAACAAGTACAGAGACAAGTCTCCT
>JAQNCA010121597.1:5418-17472 GCA_029783725.1 Acanthurus tractus | reverse complement strand
AGTCATCATCATCAGATTCCTTAATAAAGAATAACAGAAGAGAACAACTATTACATTAGATTTCTCATTTGAAAAAAACTTTAATCAATATAAGACTGACATGGTGAAAAATAAATAATGGTGCACTTCCACAGCATTCTCTCACCACAAGAATCTGAAAAAGTTGAAAACAGGAAAACGGTTAGCTCAACAACTCAGCTTAAGAATGTCACTGTTGAATACAATAAGTCTTATTGTTCCGAAACAGCGCCTGCGGTACAGAGAAAATCGACATGTACACAAGCACGTGCGAGAGTGAGCGAGAGGGAAAGCGGCCAAGGACGGGTCGAGTGGATCAATGATGTCCACGACATATACACCCGCACACTGGGCCTGTCCCGACAGCGGTTCAACCGCTTTTCTACCGCGTAAAATGACGGTTACATAAACGATACAGTCGCGTAAACTCGCCGCATGTGAGCCGTCCTCAGACTGTTAACACTAAGCTAACATTCAGCAGACTATTTTGAGAAGACGTTAGCTAGCACGTATTTGCACCATACACAGGTTCAAACCAAACTAACATTAGACAGAAAAAAAAACTACGTCAACAAATTATCTGCAAACTTCTGGGTATTAACAATTCCAACAAAGGTAAATGGGCTACAATAGTTATTTTACATACTAACCGTTCCACTTTGAGTAAGGATGTTTCTTGTGCTGGTTCCCGTGAACTCACGTTCCAAGATGCTGGGAGTATGACGTGACCAGGACGTGACCCGGCAGGTGTTTGAATTAGCCCCCTCCCCTTTCTTATTTAACAAAACATACTCTACTAAGTTATCTCTACTAAACCTGGTTAGTGAAATAATTTTTTTCCAGCTTAATAGTACAAACAATTAATGCTGTTTAGTAAAGATAGCAGGTTTTACCAAAGCATAAAAGAATAAATAATGATCACTCAGAAGTTTAATTAGAAACAAAATCTAGGTTTACAGTGTAGCTTTTTTCCAACTGTCAGTCTGAGTGCAGTTAAATGACTTATATCTTGTTTCTCAACTGACCTTTGTTTTGAAAGACAAATTCTGAGTAATGTGTTCAATAGTTACTTATTTTGCAATAGGAGGCTTTGCAAAAATGTGTAATGTTTGTCACTCACAAACATGTTGACATATTACCTTCTGTCATGATGTGTCATTATCAGTCCATTTTTAACTCATCTTTTCAGTGATATGCCTAACAGAGCTGTAACTTATAGAACTATATATAACAACTATAGCTATATATAACTTTTAAACACACAAGTTCTAAGAGAGTTAATGGTTGACTAGTAAATCATTCATCAGGAAAAAAAAACATTTTGACATTTAGGGCAAAAGGTGTCTTGCGTAATTTAGATTCTTGTTTTTCTTTGTAAGGTGATCAAATAAACTCCTTTATAAAGTGTTCCAACTTGTTTTTAACTGACGCTATTGTGTTGTCCCAATTATCCAGCAGAATGCACCCACCAGTGGAGACCTATTCAAACACTGTGCAAGCATGTACACAATATACTGTATGACTTTGCTTTTCCCATGTTTACTAACTGTGTTTCTTGGTGGCCTGCTTGCATGCAATAAAACTTCTTATGTTTTACTAAACTCTCCACTATAGCCTAATTTTCATTGTAATAGCTCATATAATAATATATATGACAATAAATGATTAAAAAAACTAAGTATATTGATTCTGTATTCTACCATTTGTTTACAAGGATCCACTGCTGTTCAAACAACTGTTTAAAGCTGCAGAAAGGCAGTAGACCCAGATATGGTTTTAAATTACAGAATGCAACTTAGGAGGAGACATTGTGTTTTAATTAGTGCCAAGTCTCAGATTCTTACTGGAAGAGCTGTGAAACTTGTCGATCAAGAACTTTAGCCTTGATTGTAATTGGTGGTGGTTTTTTCTTTGACTTGTCAGTGTTACTGTGTTACTGTGTACAACATCACTGCAGCTATGGAGTCTGTTGCTGAGTTTGACCAAACACAATAGGGGCAGGCTCGGGGATGAGTGACCTACCTGAGGGCATTTCCACTGACAAAGGGCAAATTTAAGTTTTGTTTTTTTTTAATTTGCAGTATACCAAGCACAGGATCTGCTGTCCAAACTTTGAATCACGTGGATATCATTCAGCTCTTGTACTGAATGTGATTAATTACAGATAACACGCAACCTTTACTAGTTTTCATCCATAGTCAAATCAACTCACTGAACATCAGTCTGATAGGGTAACTTATAAGGTAACTGAGAAAAATGGTTTCAGTTTTTCTGATTATCCAGTTCAATGATCACATCTGTAACTAAAGAAGTGTTTAATACCACTGTCACATTATACATACCATTTATAATCTGGCCGCACATTTGAATATTGATTTACTGTTAGTTTTCTGCAGGATAAATAATTTGATAACACCAAAAAGTGGGAATTTACCCAATGCATATAATGTATACCATGTATAATTTATACCCAAAGCATATTTGTATGTAAAGTGTCTCATCTGTCTAAACTTCTGACAAACCGATCTCATAACCTTGTTGCAGTACTGCATATTTTGCTGCTGTACTGGTTCTTGCATGTCTTCTTTCACTTCATCTCCTAAGTTTGTCAGATAACTACAGATGTATACAGATAAGAACAGTCATTCTTAACAGAACTGTCTGATTTTTGACTTTCCATTATCTCTTACACTTACACAAGGGCTCAGGATGGTCCAGATGCCATGTGTACTATCTCCTTCTCAGGTCTGCATTGTCTGCAGTGATGTATGTGTATGCATAAAAAAAAAATCTGAGAAGAGAAATTTTCTCTTTTCATGTTATTTGCTCTTTAAACTTGTAATAGTTGTGAGAGGAAAGCAGATGGGCACCCTGGTGGGCCATCCTGTTATAGCAGATGAATTACTCCTTCTAGGGCACTACCAGGGTTTTACTACTTAAAACCCTTAATGCATCACAATTACTTCATTTGGAGGTTTGGGGGCCTCACGCTTCCAAAATTTAGGAAGCAAGGCCTCACATAAACATCACCTCATGTTTCATCATCTCTTTTTCCACAAGTCAGTACCATTATGGCCATAGAGGGTTTTTTTCACCTGAACTTAAACCAAACAGCAACTTGCAGGACTGCAAAATGAAACAAATATGAAAGAATCAAAAACAACAGAATAGACAATGGAGGCTTGTCTGTTATTCCAAGTTCCAGTTTAAGTTATTAGTCAAATATTTTGGTCTCTGAATCTCAGTCCTAAATTTAAACAAAATGTATAGTGACCTCAAAAACTGAGAAAAGAATGAATGGCATGCGCACCAACCTGCAATGCACGGTGTCACATTTAATAGATGAGTGAAGTGCACCATAAGGAAGAATGTTAAAAGGAAGTTGTTTAAAATCTCAATTTTCTGCAGAATACAGATGCTCACCTTAATATTGGAAATATTGAAATATTGCACAAGTGATGTGGATTCTTCACTGCACCGCACATAAGCTAATTTAACATGCATGGTTGTGATTTTAAAGGTGGATTGTGGGTTGTTGACTGAGTGTTAAGTCTTGGTCAAAGGTCCTGTACTTTGCAGGTAGGCTTCTGTTTTTTAGCAGGCTTAATGCGTTTGGGCTTCATTTTTTGCATAGCTTTTCAACTGCTTTGCTATAACCAAACCTGTCCTAGATAAAATAAAGCATATTATATAGTTCCTGTTTAATAAAGGAAATAAAGAGTTTTACTCTGCATACAGGATAAAACTAGTCAGCTGGATAACTGTTAGTATTCTTGGCAGATACACTTAACAATAAATTTATCTGGCACTGACGCACTAGCTGCCATTGTGTTACACAGATACAAAGTCTACCTGGTGCTTTGTCTTTCAAGATTTCAAGGTTTAACACTGTTTTTTTTTTCAAAACTATCTATTTAATCTATCTATTTGCTTCAAAAATGAATTTGATAATTTTTTAATCTTTCTTTTTTGTGTGTGTTTAGTATCTTTTGTATATTATAAAAGGAAGACAATGAGAGCCAATGAAATCAGATAAGGAACCTGAGGGAATAATTAAACCTGTTGAGCCAGTGCCAGCAGTGTGCGTATCGTACTGTGTTTCAGGAAGTTTTCCACACTGCATGTTTCCCATAGTTCCACTTACGGACTGAAAGCCTCTACACTCTGCAGGTCTCTGTAATAAAAGGGGTTTTCGAAATACAGAAACTGTAACGAGAGTCAAGAGATGTGAAAATAGCAAAGGTAAGAAAGCTGGTTGAAAGACATGTCTGTAAAAATGTTTGTTGGGATTTTAGGCTTTTTAACATCAATGTTTTTCAGGATTTGGCTCAATGAGGACGCTAATATTTACAGTGTGACAGATCACATTAATCTGTCTTTGGCCATCAACATGTTTCTGAATGACAGACTTAAATATACTCTTTTACATTGTTTGATACATTTGAAAATTTAAATGTACTGACTTTTGTATTGTTTACTGTTTTCACAGTTGATTCCATTTAACAATCTGTTGAGAACTAAAGGTGTCATTTACACAGAATTGACAAACAGAAAAAATAAAATAAAGAATAACTAAAAAATATATATATGTGAACTTTATATGTGTTATGTCCAACAATGATTTAGTTAATGGTTCTGTAAGAGTTTTTGCTGCTGTAAGAAGAGCAAACTATGCGGTCATCTTCTAACAGACCAACCAGGCTTTGCATAATAAAACAACAGTCTCTTTGTGAAATGCTGCACCTGTGAACCAACCTAATAACTTTTAATGACACGTCGCTGCGTTCAGTGTCCTCACTGACATGTCATAGCTGACAGTGCACATCATGTCTGTGTGCTGTGTTAAATCCCTCCACTATGGATCATATTTGAGTGCAAACTTGGGCCAGCCAAGCCCAAATTGTGTGTGCCACTGGATATACACTCCTGTGGATATTAAGTGGCCTTATTCTCATTTAAGTATCTTTAACTTCTTACTCACTTTTAACTGTGAACAGATCTCCAGTGACATCTTTAAGTTGACTAACGCTGATGTTCTATCAATCAACGGTGACTCAGACTTATGGCCAACACCATGTGGAAACTTTGCTGTTCAACTGAGGTTAGATTGCAGAGAACAAGCCTTTAAGGTGTGTATGCCGTAAAACAGTTTGAGGTTTGCGGTTACTGTCTATTATCAGCTGTGCAATTCTTGGCTTGGATATATGAGGAGACACAAATGGGTCAGACGTCTGTTTCTCTAGGGTTCACCCTTATGACAAAACAAGTATCTGAGCTACCTCCAATGGTAACTGGTCTGCTGATAGTTTTTGTGTGTTAGCCCTGTTACTTTTTAAATCTCAGTCTCTATTGCCAGATCAGCTGAACAGATAAAAGGGAGTTTAGCCATTGTTCTATTTTTATTTTTATTAAAGAAGTAGTTGTAGGAAAATCGTGATTGCGAGTTAAACGTTATAGAAAAAAAAATGATGTGTCACTTGTTATGAATAACAAAAAGACAGATATCTAAAACTTAAATCCCTCACAAAACTTAACCCCCCTGTAAGGCTTAATAAATAAGCTGTACTTATGGAAAGGGAAAATCAATAATTTTTGGCACCTCAGGTAGACCTTATTTCTCTCCAATTTTACGTCAGAAAATTGAAACTAAAATAATACTTCATTTTCAGAAAAGGATAAAACTTTTTGGATGTATTTGTGGAAATAGTATCTAAGCTTTTCCACACCAGTTATACTTAAAATGCTTCACAACACAAGTCAGCATCTACCCATTCACTGATGATGTGGCTTCTTTACAAAATGCCAACCTGCTCATGAGGAACCCATACACACACAGTCACACACACCAGTGGAACAGCCATCAGGAGCTGTTTGGGGCCCAGTATTGTGTCCAAGGACACTTTTACATGTAAATTGGAGGAGCCAGGGATCTAACCACCAACCTCCTGTATTAACAGATGACCTGCTTCAACTCCTGGGCTACAGCCGTCCATATGAGGAAATTGGAAATACAAGGAAATATACTGAAAAAATGTCCCTAGATTATTTTGCATTAGTGTCTTTGGACCTGGTTCAAGTTCAAAGTCCTTGGCTTCAAACTTGGACCAGGTCCAAAGCCAATTAAACAATGTCATTAAACAGATGAAAAGCACAGATGCACTGGGGTAATTGTTAACCTAATAACTTGGTTGGTTTGATTTTCATCTGTTCTCCTTTTTTGTTTCTTTCTTTACCTTTCTTAAAGGGAATGGCAATAACTAAGAATGGCTTGATCTTGCTTGCCCTTCTTATTATTTTGAAAACAGGAAACGTCACTGAATTTTCAGGCCCGGCTCTACCGGTAAGTCTGCTGTATTTATGCTACTAAACAGAAAATATGGGCCTCGTGCTCAAAGACAGGTTTTGATATGGTTGATATAAACAAGCAATTATTTGAACCTGATATTTTTTTTTGTTTGTTTCAGGTCCATTATGAAGACGAACACTACCTACCTCACACCAGGGAGAAAAGGAACTGTTAGTCTGATTAATTTCTATTGATAATTATATAAAAAAAATGCAAACAGTTATATATATCATGTAATACACTTGTTTACCTTCTTAT
Source organism: Acanthurus tractus (assembly GCA_029783725.1). Taxonomy (NCBI): domain Eukaryota; kingdom Metazoa; phylum Chordata; class Actinopteri; order Acanthuriformes; family Acanthuridae; genus Acanthurus; species Acanthurus tractus. The sequence goes on along the minus strand of JAQNCA010121597.1, from coordinate 10,850 downwards.
CAACACTTGGTACCACTTTCATATCTTTCAAGCATGGATTACGGTAATCTGGAGATTAGGTTAGTTTAGTGTGACCTCTCCAGTCAGGCAAAAATAGCCACCAGTTGTTAAGTTGCTGGCAAAAGTTCCAGGAAGTTGCTGTGCCAGAAAACACCCAGTGTGAAACCTGCATATTTTAGTTTTTGCCGAGTCAACAGAATACATCATCTTAAATACGCATTGGAGACACATTTGGACAGACTCAAAATAAGATATTTACATAGCTTCCAAGCTTAATTCTAAGTTAACCCGCTATTAGAAGCAGCCTCATGTTTAGCATAAAGACTTGTGAGTGGGTCTTTCTCATCTAACCTGAAGCAAAATAGTAAACAAGCATATTTTCCAAAATATCTACCGACTACTTAATTGTCTTTTTTATAAAGTTTTCATTGTTCATTTTTTCTGTCAATGTTTGCAGTGCTTACAGGCCAGTGGAATTACAACATTGAAGTTGTCGTGAATGCCTCTAATGCAGAAACATTTGAGCTGATTCAGTCTTTTTTAAATGCTACCAGTTTTCCCGTAAAATTAGATAACAACACAGAAATCACTGACATTAGCACCACAACAGGTGAGCAGCAACTCTGACCCTATTTGAAAAACATTCAAAAGAAACAACACATTCCTAAAGTTCATGGCTTAAAACTATCCTCTTTTTTGACAGTGTGTTCCTTAACCTACACTGGTTTCCAGTGCAGATGTGAGGAACATTTTGCTTGGCCATTCACCATCTGTATGTTATATGAAGCCTGTGATCAATTATCTAATGGGATCTGTACATGCATCAATGGTATTCCAGCTGATGGCCAGTCTTGCCAGCCAGTGTCAGGTAAGGAATTCTTAGTATATTATTAAATCTATTTCCAGTGACTTTAGAGGCTTTAAATTCTTGTCATCTCTAATGATTATAGTATGATACAAATCAATTCAGTAGCAACCCAATGAATGTGATTCAAAAATCTAGTTTCCTTATTTTTTTATTTCATGGCTCAAACTTGTGCATACAGGAGTCTTGCGACACGACGTAACCCAAGAGAGAAATTTCACCTGACAGTGAACTTTCTCTTTAAGTCTAAAGAGCATTTTAATGGCTTTGTATTCATTGTTTTGGTTTCGGGGTCGACAGCCCTACTGTTTTGGTTCAGTCTCGCTTTCATAGGTGTTGTTTCTAAATGCAGCAGGCAAATGTTTAAAGTAAAAACATATAGATCTAACTTATTGTCAGTACATATTCTTTACTGCCCAGAATTGTCAGAAGAAAGACAAAGTTAGCACCAAGCTGGTGAACTAAGTGAAGAACTTCACAGTCATGACAAACATGCAGCTAAAAGGAGATAGACTAGTCTTACATTCATTACTTGGACGCAGACATGCGCTGAAGTATTGCTGACATTGCTCTGTCTGCTTAGTTTGTCTATAAATGTGTCTGCTGCCCTCAAGTGGTAAAAAAATAATCTTTTTGCAGTATATAGTGAAGCACAATATGCCAAAAAACAGGACAAGAGGAAACACAAATGCATGACAATTAAACTAAGAAACCTTCCAAGGGAAGTGAACCGTGTGTTTCATAAAAACTAAATAAATGTTTTTCTCAGGCTTATTTTTCCTATAAAAGTATTTAATCTGTTTCCACTGAATATGTAGTAATTCAGTTTTACTTTTCCTACAGAGCTACTAGCTCCAGTTGAGTACAAAGTGGATGTGGAGCTGAATGTAACAGACACTGAGACAGTTGACTACCTTCGGAGCCTCCTGACAAATGGCAGTTTTTCACTGGCCTTGGGCCCAACTGTGAATGTGACACACATTGACATCACCACAGGTGGGAACAGAGCTTCTTGTGATCTGAACATCGTAAATTCAAATATAGTGAACCATCTTTCTAACTTATTAACCAACAGCCTGTTAACCTCACAGATATCTGAAAAAAAAAACTGCAGCTAAAGTTTGCATCTGCTCTCTTCACTTCAAGTTTGCTTTCATGATTTTTAACCCGTATTGAATATAAAGACACCCCCTTACAAACAGAAATTTAACCTGCTTCTCAGATGCCTGCTGTATCTCACCTTTAAAGGAAAGTAACTGGGTCTTTTTGTTAATTATGAAACATTTTTTCAAAGAATACACAAGGTCTGTCTTGGATGTGTAAGAAAGAATAACTAAATTAACTTTGTAATATTCTGACAAGACAAAGTTCTGCATTTTCCATCTTCGATTTAAAGATCCTCTGAACATTTCTTCTCACATTGCTTAACTTTTTTAATCTTATCTTTAGATGATTCATCCCTAACTGTTCCAAAGATATTGGTTTATGCATTTATCCAAAAACATAACTGCAATGTCAGTGGTTGAGTGGAGTCTTACAAACATGATACAATAGTTCTCGTTTGGATTATGCTTTAATATTGACTCAAAATAATTTTTAAAAAAACTTCCTTGCTTTAGAATATAAGTAGGGGCCTTTTGTACACACTGTTTTTTTGTATGAGGTCACAAATCAAAAATGTTGACAACACAGAGCTTTTCTGTATGTGATGTTTACCACACCAACCAGACTTAAGAATCTGCCTGAAATTTTCTGCGCTCCTGTCTGAGGAAGAATTAAGGTTTTTTATGAGTTAATTGTCGCCTCAAGATGATCTCCATCTTCTCTTTGAGGGTTTTTTTGGAGTAGAAGTTACAAAAAGCTGCTCCAACACATGCTTCCCATTACACGAGTTGATTAAGTTCAAAAAGAGACATTTTATCCAATTTGATATGATAAACCACAATGTTATTTCTCATTTACTGGGAATTCTGAGAAAGATATTACCACTAAACAGATTTTTTCAATACTGAAGTTTTCACATCTGTAAATATGTATTATAAGGTCTCAATATCTACTACATATCTACTACATTCTGATCTCAGAATGGTGATGGGCAGGTAGTCTTCATTATTAGATGATCCAAAATGCACGTATGCAAACATCTAAAAATGCCCTTTTCTCCTCTGCTTGAACTAGCCTTTATCAACATGAATCTATTAAGTCCCTGAAAATTACTGAAATGTCAAGTAGCCAAAATTTTTATAATTCATTGTTGCTATAATAAAAATTTTGGCTGCAAGGTTAAAAGTGCATCAATTTCATAAAAAGTTGACATTCAATGTGGTCTCAAGCTATGAGGACAAATGCAGACAAAAATGTCACGTTACATTAGCTGATGGCCATTCTAACCTCCACAGACACCAGAGTGCTATGGCCAAAAGAGGGCAGCAAATTACAAGAGAAAAGTAGATTAAAATTAAGGAAACGTATCCCATCTACTATAGTAATGTCCAATAGATTTTCTATTTAGCCTTAACTGGGCAAACACTGCTTATCTTGCTTTATCTGAGGGCATGCTGGTGCTGTGAAGATAATCAGCAGTTAAACTTCTGTCACTGTTAAAATGTAATAACCAATAAATATTTCACTGTGTGGTGATATAAACAGTCCTGCTGTGCTTAGCAAGGCCTGTGCACACATGCACAAGTTAAAGTTTAACAAAGCACAATATAATAGCCAGCAGTAAGTAGGCAGCATAATAGTCCTATTGGACCCAGTGACTGCAGAGACCAAACAAAGGTGACCTTTGAATGATTGATCTGAAGTTACTGTTTAATTTTAATCTTTTATCCAAATTAAGTGTGTAATGTGTCAATAGCGTGAAATTGTATTTAAACTTCTGCACATCTTTAAAACCCTTCAATCACAGATTTTTTTCTTTCTAATCTTGTGCTAATATGCATATTTTTCTCGTTCTTTAGTGTGTTCCCCAAATGGTACCAACTACCAGTGCAGATGTGAGGATCAGTACGCTTGGTCATACAGAAACTGTGTTACTTACGGGGCCTGTGATGAGATCATTAATGACTCCTGTGGGTGTATCAACAGTATTCCATCCAATTTGGAATACTGCGAGCTAAAGAAAGGTGATAGACTTAGGCTAATTATTTCATGTGTGATGCAATCCACTTATAAGTATTTAGAACCTTGAACTGCTTTTTACAGTCATGTTGCAGCAAAAGAGTTGTTTCAAGTGCCATCACATGACATATTCAACCAATATTGTTTTTAATTCCACCTTCTTTTTCAGAAGTACCTCCAGTTGTGTTTGACTACAATATTTTTATTGAGGTGAACACTACAGATGTGGTTCAATTGAGAACAGTCCTGAAAAACATTTCGTTTCCTATTCAAATAAGTGATCGAATCAACATCTCAGCAGTTGATATCACGACAGGTAAGAACAAATTACTTCAAAGTGTAGAACTTGTTGTACTGTTTTTAAAATTTAATCTTTTCTAATAGTAAATATGGTGTTCTTTTGAAAGTTTGCACCCCTAATGGCACTGAGATCAAGTGCAACTGTGAGGACAACTTCCTCTGGCCTTGTGACATGTGTGCAATCTATGGGAAATGTGATGGTGATACAAACAACACATGTGGGTGCATTAAAGCTTTCCCAGCAAGTGGAGAGTACTGTCAGTCAATACACAATCAAAGTGAGTAAAGACACATCACCAATCCAGCTCTAAGGCTCTGCTTCTTTTCTTTGCTTGTTTTGAATACATGTTCTGTTTACTAGAGTAGGTGATTTCATTTGCCATATTCTTGTTTTGTTATTTTATTTAACTGTTTTTTTTCCTTTTATTTAATCATAAATGCTTATTTTGAGAAATAATTTTACCAAGAAAATCTTAATGTCAACAGATTTTTCAGAGTGTCCTCTGACAACAACTTTTCCATCAACTTCAACCTCATCAGGTAAAGTTTGTAGGGTGCTGCTAATTTTAATAAATAAATAAATACCCCAGTTAAAATGCAGTTTAAATTGTTCTAATTTTCTTGTACGCTGCAGCTCCTCCAGTTGTGTATGAATACATCATTTCTGTGGAGTTGAATGTCTCAGATGTTGCAGTAATAAACCAACTGAGGACCATTCTGAGCAATATTACTTATCCCACCAGCATCAACAACCATTTACAAATTTCTGATGTAAACATCTCTACAGGTAGAAAAAATGATTGTAAAAGTACTTGATTCTACCATTGTTCACTTTCATCATGCTTTTTTATGAATATAAAAAAAACTGTCATTATACAATTGCTTCTTTTTTGCATATGAAATACTTTACACTTTTAGATGTAATATTTACTCAAAATAAGTCGATTATGCTGTTCCTCATAAAAATCTTTATAACTTAAGTTTGCTCTCCGAGCATTGGAGGTTTCCAGTGCAGATGTGAGGATCAGTACCGGTGGTCATGTGACCAGTGCTTCTTGTATGGTTCCTGTGACAACATCACTGATGACACATGTGGATGCATCAATGCCATTCCTCCTGATGGACAATACTGCCAGTCTGCTGA
>JAQNCA010120608.1:0-10433 GCA_029783725.1 Acanthurus tractus | reverse complement strand
AAACAACAACAACAACAACACAAGAGCAACTTTGTGTCTGTTTACAGTGCAGCCGAACAAATTCATGTTGTTTTAATAAAATTGTCAGCAGTTTTCATCATCTCAAGAGCAACTGCAGTCGACTTCATGCCGTGCACAAAGCAGGTTTTTTTTCTCAACCAGCAGCAGGAAAACGTGAGAGGAGAGGTTTTTTACCTGTTGTTCCGTTACTCTATGAAATTTAAAAAATATATTTACAGTCAATAAAAAAAAGAAGAAGAAGAAGAAGAAGGAGAAAAGATAAAAATGTCAGATGAAATAAGAAAGTCCACACCAAGAGGAGGCTTGGGGTGAATGGGTCAAACAGGACTTTCAGCCAGGAGACCAGCGTTTGTGTCCAACAACAATAGCAACTAAAAGTCAAAACTGACTTTCTTTATCTTACATCTGTAAGTGAACACACATAACAAAATTAATGTCAAGTAAGTTAAAATATTATAACTAAAATCATTAGCTGCTCCAAAACTAAAGTAGTTGTGGTACCTGAACCTAACCTGAACACACAAAATAATCCAGACTCCTCACTGAAAAGTAGAAAACTGTTTTCTACTTTATTATCTACTGAAATTTGACTGTCTACTTCACTTCAGAAAAACATGTCCCACCGTGCCTCAAGAATTTTATCATCTGAACCAAAAAGATTTCATTGAATCTCACCTCCAACCAGCTGGCTGTACTTACAAATCTAAGCTTGTTGTCAAGTGATGAACTTCAGTGCCGCTTCACAAATACATCTTTTTAAAAAAAACTCACTCAACCTTGAAATAGTGCTGTTGACTATTTCTCTGAATAAACTGTGTGTTTGTGCATATGGAGGCATGTGAATTTAAAAAAGTCTGTGACTGCAGGTGAGCCCAGATAGACAGAGGGACGAGAGAAAAAAAAAAGCTGGACAGACATCTGGATAAAGCTTGGAAAGTCTCATTTGTGCCCAGTCACTGCAGGGTTGTCTGCCATGATTTATCTGCTCTTCATCCTGCTGCAGACAAACACTCTGTCTCAACCTGCCAGTAAAACAGATGAATGCTCACCTTTTCTTCACCTGGACTAATGATTCCGTGTCTTCATGTTATTTTTAAAAACTTATCACCTTATTGCAAAGAGCAGGAGCAACTTTTGCGCTGGAGATTGTTCTCTGCCTCTCATAATTTATACATGTTCCTCCAACAGTGGGATCAAACTGTACACCCAGGACAATTGCTGAGGGATAAAATTGTGTCCAGTATTTTTAAAAAGACTTTTTTAAAAAAATCACTCTTTCGTAGCCCTGTTTAACAGTGATGAATTGCTTTTCTGGTACAGATGAGTAATGGAGGATCCTTGTTTAATGTAATTTAAACCTCTGTCTCCTTAACTCTAACTCTCTATCCGTCTCAGCCTTCAAGTCAATAAATAAAAAATTCAGCAGCAGTGAAAAGACCAAATCTTTAAAACCAAGAACACAACTCACTTAATCATAAAAGCCCTCAGTGGCTGGAGGGCATGTTTCTTACTCTTGCAGAGAAAACAGATAAAAGACAAACTTCAAGTTCAATTTAAGTCTGTGAACTTTTAACCGGTTGAACTCGTAGTCAAACTTTCTCTCGAGAACACCTTGCTGTACACAAATACTCAGGTTAAATCCTTTGTCTTGTTCTTTTTCCGATGTTAAAACAAACTTTGGGAGCACATCGACAACGTCTCTGAGACAACTTATACTAACCTCAGAGTTGAAACAAGTAATAGTGATAGATACAAGCAAAAAAATGCTGAAAGTATTGAACCAAGAAGCAATAAACGCCAATCTGATGCAAAATACTGTAAAAATTTTCAACAGAAATCGACCCTTAAAAGTCAGAAATGTCGACATGTGATGATCTGAATGTTGAATGATTCACTTACAACCTGAAAAGTAATACGAGTCAAAAGCAATTTGAGTGCTGTGAGAAGGTATTACACCTGCATTTGATCAGTTAGCAATTCACTTTACCAAAAAGTAAAGTACTATAGTGCTGAAACAGTTCATCAATTACTTAGTTAGAAAATTTCCCAACTGTACTGATAGCTGATCACTTGTTTCAGTCATTTCTAGGCTCTATATATCAACTGGATCAATTGTCCTGAAACTTAACATTCAAGATTTTCCAGACATGAATCTTAATTGGTAATTCTGTAACTTTCCTCAGAGGTTGGCATTTGTACTTATATAAACAAAAAGCTTAAGCATTTAATCAGGAATAAAATCTTTATATTAATCAGTGACGAAAAATATAAGTAGAGACAGTCTACTCTTAGGGCTGGGCTGTGTTTTGGTTTTTAATAGATATTGTGATGTGAGATTAATTATCTTCTTCGAATTTTGCATATTGTTTTATTGCAGTAAAGCATTAGTGTTGTGTTTTCCTGGTTGCAGAAAAGCCTTTATTACAGTAATGTGATATAATGTTATAATCTTTTCAGACTCTTTTAGTTACATATCCAGTCAAAAGTATTGTAATATTTGATTTTGTCCAATTCATCCAAATCTTTCTGTGACATTAAACACAGAGATACATAAACTGTGTATCCCATTCAGCCTGACAACATGATAATTTTTTTTTGGTTAATGTCTACCAGCCCTGCATAATCCACTCTGTGTTTTTATCCATATCCATTCGTAATTCAATGAGTAAAGATCCTGCCCCATATTATTTCCCTCTCTTTCTCAGAAACACAACAGACCTAATAAGGCTGTTTAAACCACAGTCACAAGGGCCTTTCTGATGCAGCCAACAACTTGCTGTAATAGGGAGGCTGTTTTCTTTGGCCTGGAGACCCTCATTTAAAAAACGAGCAATCATGCCCCAGATTTGGCAGTAATTTCTGGCTTTGTCATTCCTGCTAATTAGTGAACTGAAAACCAAATAGCATCACATCCAGTCCGAATGAAAACAGTCGGCTCCTCAGGTCACACTCTGGTGGGAGTAACGATGGCAGAATATTACACTTATTACTATACTCAGGCACCAAAGCAGGTAGCAAGTGCAGAGAAAACAGATGCAAATGTTCAGAAAGGTTCTGAGTGTCGCTGCTGTTTGTCTGCTGCTGTTGGTCTCTTCGATGGACTTGTTAGTTCCAGTGATTCATTTTAAATCCATTTCCAGAAAATTCTGGCGTTTTTACACTCTGGATTTCTTCAGAATGAATATTTCTCAATCACCATTCCTGCACTCAGCGAGGTACTCAATTTGTCAGTTTATCTCTCTTCATTTTCATAAACACATTTATATTAATATTTATGCAAGAAAGCCATAATGGGCTGACGCTGCTGATAAACTCATAACCTCTCTACAGCTCGCCTCCTTAATGTTGTGTACAAACTTTAGTCTGGCCATTTTTAATTACAAATAAAGTAGTAATTGAGCAAATGCACAGAGTTTCTTTTTGCCTTTAGTGATTTTTTTAAAAGCAATTATTTTGTGGAGGGGTAAATAGAAATGATGTCTGCAAACACTGTTGTGTTTTCCCACTTTGAAAGAGGCAGATTTATTTCTGTTGACTTTGCTGTCTGCTGATGTTAGAAAATTAGTCGGGCTTGCTGTAAATGTAGCAACACTGAAGTCTTAAGTAAAATTCCTTTGTTTTTGGATCCAAAAATGTCCATTTGCTCAGAGAAACTTGTATAAGGTTATTAAGGTGAGTGTTAGAGAGACTACAGGAGACTCTGATTAAGATGTTGTGAGGTTTTGAGGGTGGACGAGGAACCAAAGAAGGTGTGAGAGATGAGAGTAAGGAAAAGAAAAGCTGCAGTGTGAAGAAAAGACAAAGCTGTCAAATTACAGGGACGAGATGAGAAAGATTGTCACTCGTGCCTGCTTTCCAAGGACAAGAAGCACAATGAAAAGACTCACACAGACAGAAAAAAAAAACAACCCACGATAGACACACACACACACACAAAAACACACACAGAGCTTCGTAACAAATCTCTTGCAGGCAGGATTCAGTGAAACCTCATTAAAACACTCAGGTTTGCCGTTAGTTTCCTTAAATGAGCCTTTTTCGGTTCAGTTCTGTTGTCACACAAAAACCCACACATGCACAAACTTCTAACTATGCATGTGTGTCTACATGAGAGCACAGCCAGCTCTGTAGGTCATCATCCATTATGATATTAATGTTATAAAAATACCAAACAAACTTCAAACCCCAATACCTTCACCTTCACACAGACAGAAAGACACACTTCCATCAATACCGCTCATTTGTTAAATGAGGCAGGAAAACCAGAGAACCAGAAAATTGATATCCAATAAATTTCTGTTGAGAACAATAAGATATTTCTTTTGTTAAATATCTGAACTCAAACACTCATTATTACTTTTTCAAGACAAACAGCAAGGACATGCAGCATGTTATTGTTGTTATCATTAAAATTGTAAAAGATATCTTTCCATAATGTTAGAATTAATAATGAGCCAGACTGGTTAGTAATATAACACAATAATAAGCCATAAATAAGATCAGTCTATAGGCTACGGTGTTGCAGCTGGAGCGGCCAGGCAACAAAAACACAGTGAAGAACCCAAATGCAGACGCCAAGAAAGAGCTTATGCAGTTTATTATGAAAAATAGAAATAAACTAAGGCTTTCCAAAGACTTCAAAATATCAACAGCCAAACAACAGGAGGACAAAAGGGTCGAAGCTTTGGTGAACATTCAAAACACAAGGAAGCAAAACACAAATCATGCAAAAACATAATGACATAATGTTCCGGCAACCAAGAGAGAGAAAAACCAAGTTAAAAATACACTGAAGAGTCATTAACTGATGAGCAATTAGAGGTGATGAGGAAAACTGGTGTGAAAAAACACAATAACAACAGACATGTGTAAGTAATTACAAAACAAACAGGAAACAACTGAACAGCGGCCCAATGCAATGACAACCAGTGTGTAAAATCACTTAAGTGATTATTTTCCTCCGGCATGACACTTGCTTGTCTTTTTAGCTCATTAATTGAGAAGAGAGTGTTTCCCTGTGATCTTTAAGAACTCCAGATTATTTGCACGTAAATACAATCATCATCGACATATGAACATTAGAAAATGCAGAGTCAATGGATTATTGGAAAAAAATTAATCACAATTTTTCTTTTTTTTTTTAAATCCTGGCATCCAAACATTATTTTTATAACTGATGTATAAAGTAATAAATTAAACCAGCTGTTTCAAAAGATTTTTAAGACAACATATTTGTTGAATGTGATCCTCCAAATGTCTTATTGTGCTGCAAACATGAAAGAAGAGGCTGCATTCTGACTCAGAGATTGTGTAGTTGCACAGTATTCGCCAACACTTCCAGCCAGAAAGCCAAAAAATAGTGTGACACTCTCTCTCCCACACACACACACACACACACACACACACACACACACACACTGAGACACGCTTGGAGAAGGAAGATAATGGCAAGAGGAAATGTTACAGCCTCCTGTGCTGCAGCTGAATAATTCACGCAACACCTTCACCTCAGGGCAGAACACATGAGCAGATCCTACTGACTTTAAGCTTTGTATGCTGTGTGTGTTCAGTCGGTGCAGCCAATCAGGAAATTACTGGGTCTACTTTCTCTTCTTCACACAAAAGGTGCACAGAGTCACACTGGAACAGTCACGTGCAGACGCTGAAGGACGAACGTCACACGGTGCACTGATCCTCTGCTTTGAATTCTTTGTTTGCTGTGTTGTGTCTGTGACTCTGTAAGACTGAGTGATGTGCTGCTGTCCTATAAACTCTGTATCATCAAATGGATCGGCTTGTCGTGACAAAATGTCAGAGCAAGCTCGGAAGCTTGCATTATGACACAGTGACAAACATTAACCTAAGCAGAGTCAGGTCAAGTTTGTGTTTAGATGACTAGGTTATTAGATAATTAGCAGCTGATTCAGTAAGTAAGTAAGTAAGTAAATTAGTATGCCATTTAGATTGTGACATTTTCCTCCTATTGACTCTTTCCTACAGTTTTTACAAATCTGCACCAAGGCGTAACATTCTCCTTGTTTATTTGTTAGAGAATTTCTTGTATTGCTCAGTTTTTTCTCGGTCTTCCCTCCTTTGACCCAACATGAATGAAAAGCTCTGAGCCTCATGCTGTGCTGCTGCATCACTCCGTCGTTAATGGGAATGTTATTAGTGTTGCTGGGTAAAATACATCCAGCCCTCTTCATTTTGCATCATGCTGCTTAGCCTCCCTTCCTCCTGTCTTTTCTTTACATTTTACTTAGCAGTAATATCTGTAGCAGTTTATCACATAATTCGATTGAAATGTTGCATTTCTGTCCTCAATCAGACCTTTGGTTTTCCTTCTGTTACAGTAAAACATAAATCTTCACATCACTTCTTAGGCTGTGACAAGAGGTGCAACTGTTTTCTGCCTTATGACTCTACTTCATTACGTGTCAGTGATAAAATTTGTTCCATTTCACTTGAAACAGACACAGAATATGAATAAAGGATGTTATTAACAAACAAAGTATAATATTTTGTTGGCAATTAAATTATACAACCATTTATAAAATAATTCAAATGCAAATTCTATAACCAGCTACCTCATTAAAATGGTACATAGGCCTACATTAATCAATCAATATACCAATAGTAAATATTATCCTGGAATGAGCCAGTCTGTATAATAAATAATTTGGTAATTTGTGTACATTTTTATTCATTAGGATTGGACATCAGAGTTATTCAGAATATGATTCTATCAAGAAGCGATGCCCATGAAAACAATGGTATCACCATGCAGTGACTCTGGGACATGTCACACTGCAAAACTATAAGCCAAGGTGTCAGTATAACTACTCAAGAAACAAAATTTTTTCTGGAGGGCCTAAAGCAGAAATTGTGTTTTATTCACTGCATTGTGGCGTCAGTCTTACAGAATCTGACTACTGAGATGAAACAACAAACAAAAACAAAACAGGGAATTTAAGTGTGCCAAACATTATGATATAAAATACCAACAAGTAGGTCTGAACGTCTGAAATGCTAGAAAGCAGAAAACATTGGATATGTTTAGAAAAGTAGTGACAGGTTGTAAATAACGACTGGCAGTGGAATCCGTTTAGAACAAGTATCAATAATCTGTTTGTATTGATTTTTGCCTCACCTCTAATTCTGCACTGCAGTGTTGTCACCGTTACTTAAACAAACAATCTGGCTTGTTTCACTCTCACCATGGCATTGAGTAACAAGGATGCTCTGAAAAGCATACAGTACGTAGTGGCAAACAGTCAAAAAGCCTCCACAGAGACTGAAAATGAATGGCTGGTCTGCAGCCAGTCGAGTCCCCAGCCTCCGAGTTGCTCCTCACTTACTTTCATGCCTTTACATTGTCTGACTGCACCTGCAGCAACAGTATGCCAGCTAGCCAAATGATTACACTCCGGCTCCCTCCCACCACACTACAGCTGACAGGACTGAGTTAACACTTTCTCTGCCCTTTCAACTTTACAGGAAGAGTCTTGCTTTACTCCACTTGAGAGGTGTTAAGAAGGCCACGGTGTGTTTAGTCTTGTGTTTCCACAGCCATTGCGCTTTGCCAGAAAAGAAGGATAGTTATTTCTGTGTTTTTTTTTAGCAAAAGTGTTCAGGCTGATGTGAATTTCAAGCTCATTTGTGCTCGTGGCAACTGCACAGACTGTTTCGTTATTATCAAATCTGTTTTAGTTCAACGCTTTGCTTTATTCTTTGACTTCTTTAATCTTGTCATCAATTCTATCCATCGGTAGACAATTATGTCAACGTGCTGTTTCTGAAGACCGATATTATTCTACATTACAAAACACCATAGCAACACAGTCTGCCTTTGCACAATCACTCTTGTCTCACTAAACCCATTTACAGCAGTCGCCTACCATGCATGCCTCATTTGCATGCATACAGCCCATTAATGTGTCTTTTCATCGAATCGATCACGATAACCGCAGAGAGGGGACAGAAAAACAGATGGGTGGGGAAAAAATGCATGCAGAGAGTAAGTGGGAATTGACTTTGACTTTGGCAGTAGAGAGAAAGAAACATCACTTGTCAGAATGTCATTAGTGAAACAGGACATCAATCCGTGTAAAACGTGGCTTCAAGAGGATGTTGCATAAGGTAATTCTGTCCATTTAATGACCCTTAAGAAATCGAGCATCCATGTGTATTTTAGGAGAGTTATTTTCTTGCAGTGTCTCTGAGAATGGAGGAGGTAGTGGAACTTAATTAACACGAATCATTGCTCAAATATGATGTTGATGTGTCGGAATATGTGAAGAGCAGAATCTTAAAATAAAAATATTTGATGATATTTTGATGGTCATGCAGAAATGGTCATGCAGCGATGGCCACGAATACCCAAGTCCACACTGCAGCTATTGCACAAGTTTCTTTTTTAAATTGAATGTATTTTTTTGTATCGTTCCGTCCCCATAATATGCACCACTCACTTAACTTATTCCGTCTTTGTGTTTCTCTATTCTTTTCTCATCTTCCCCCTCTGTCGTGACCATGCATTGATCTGAAAGGCTTCATTTCTGCAGAACTGCATGACCGTCTCAGACCCCTGGACTCCACAGATCAATAGTGAAAGTGAGATCGCATCAAATGACCCCGAAGCAAAAATGAAGTCAGCAGAGCTCAGCTGTTGAATTTAGCCCAGCACAGAAGCTGCACCCATACTAGCTCCACAAACCTGCCTCAGAGCTTTCGCTAAGCTGTTGTTAATCTATCAACTATATGATGCCACAGATGTTTAGAGGATGACAAAGAAAATCAATGCTCACAGGTCTGATTCTAGTATAGTGGCTCAAATTCTGTTGGTTTATATAAGATGTTATTTAAGGTCCACTGTAGCTGCTATATGCTATTTATTCGTATGGTTTTTGTCCACCAAGACTAAAAACCAAAATTGATTAAAGTCATCACTTATTCATTCCTATATATCCTTGTGTTTCTCATCCTCAAACCTATAAACCTAGAATCCTCGGATGTTGGTTGCAGATGTTGCTGCTTAAGCCGCCAACTGGAGTTGAATTCACCTTCATCTCTGTCTCTCAAACCACTGTGCAACCCTTTCATTCTACAGTTTCAGTCTCTCCAGCTGCATTTCAATAATTGCTAGAGTGAAAGTCTAAATTGCAATATCTCCACACATCAATAAATTAGCAGCAGTTATGTACTACAGAAACATAAATGGTTTCCACTTTGGAACAAAATGCATTGGCAGTTTGGGATTACAAAAAGATTATGTTGCCTCCAGCCTCTTTTTTTTTAAGTATTCATCACACATTATTTGGGGTGTTGATGCCAGTGAGATGTAATTGGCTCCATCTTAAAATCCTCTGAAACCGCACTTGAATCTCAGCTTGCATTTGCAGTTTATTTTCAGCTCCCAACACTTTATAAGTGAAAAAAGCCAGCCATTTAATTTTTAGGGAATTACAGAAGTTAGTTCTTTAAGATGTAGAGCTCTGCCTTGGAATACCTCCGTGGTTTGTAATCTCTCTCCTTTTTAATTCAGTACTCAAAGTCTTGTACCAAATGTAACACAGTCATACTATAACAAAACATGTGGGTGTCTGTGTCTGAGGGTATATTGATTCCTCTTATTGAAGTTGTTCTGCTTGCATAATAATTTCCTTGATGAAAGATAAAGAAGGATAATTAAATTGAGCATGGCTGATCTCTGTCAGATAATGTGCTAAAACTGTCCTGTGTGAAAGACACGTTGCTGACTCGCATTCCTCAAAGTTTTCAGGTCTTATTATGAGACACCGGTGGGGCTAAAAATTGAATTCAGGAAGCGGTGGGGATGACGGCTGAGGCTGTGATGCTCATAACTCATCATGAAAACATTACCAATGGATTGATGAGAGAGGAATGTGGGAAAAACATTCACTTACCACATCCTTCATAGTATGTGGGGTTGAAAGTTTGGCCCGAGAGTAAAGGCAGTTGTAAAATTGTTGTTGGCACTTGGCAGAGCTTGTTGCAACAGTGCTAATCTTTTCGGTTCAGAGCCAAGTGAGCTGTACAGACTTTTGGTGTAAACTCATTAAAGTTTAAACATCCCTCCTGCCCTGAAATCGATCCCTTAGATCAAGAAGATTGTTTGTGTCTTACATTGTTTGAACACTGAGCAGGATGGTGGAAGTGCTGCTCAGAGGCAACACACAGCTGTGTTCAATCTCACAGGAGACATGTATCATGTTATAAGAAGCACTGAGCACCACAGGGTGACACAACATACTTGGACTTTCTGTTAAAGCTGTAACGATCAATCTTTTCATGTTTTAAAATGCTCCTCCGGGGTGAGAGGAGCCAGATGAGGTGGCTCGGGCACCTAATTAGGATGCCTCCCGGACACCTCCCTGGTGAGGTGTTCAGGG
>JAQNCA010120085.1:0-17678 GCA_029783725.1 Acanthurus tractus | reverse complement strand
TCAGCTCTCTCCTCCTCTGAAGCCCTACAGGGCCGAGGACTCAGACAACTTCTCCAGCAGTCCTGCTCAATGCAGATAACTGCTGAACTCCTCCTCACCAAGAGCAGCGACGCAAGAGCCCGCTAAAGGATCAACCAGGAGTCAGCAAGTTAAGTCAGCACTAGCGGCCAGGACACAAGGTCTGCCAGCTGAGACTCACAAGCAATGGGAGTCACAACTACAGTTAGCCACAAGCGGCTAACTTGGAAAAAAGGAGCGACCAGCAATCTTCAGAGACCCAGGGTCCAGAGGGCCAGACCAGCCTGTAACCCATTAGGAAGCCTCACAAACCTGCTGCTCATTGGACTCAACATTGCAACAAGCCTGCATCTCCATGGGCTTAACACAGCAACACACTGAAAAGGACACCTTTTCCCTCAAAGGACTGGGTAATGTAACTGGGCATAACCTAGCATAAGACAGCTAAGCAGAATATTATTCAACTGTTGTCACTGATGCAATGATATTATTGGATGTATTCTTGAACTATGTCTAGGCTTGGTTATTGTTAGGTTAGTTTACATTTCACACGCATATAAGACCAGAAGCAAATCCAGTAACTTGTATGCGAGTAACCTGTGTGAAACTAACCCCCTCTCTTTGCCTGGCAGCTTTAACACATGCGGTGAGCCTTACAAAGAAACCTTTAATCTCCCCATTAGCTGTGTGGTGTTGGCCGTAATCTTCCATTCAGCCATCTTTGTTTTAGATTCCTTTGTTTAAGACATGCAGTCCTAACCACCATCTTGGGTCAGCCATCTTGTCATTGCCTGCCCATCAGACACACACACACACACACACACACAAATTCACATACACACACACACACGTGTAAATAGTGCATATGCTTTAGTTTAGATATTGCGTGTTTTGTTTGGTATTTGTTCAATAAATGCTTTTGACACAAGTCAGTTGTCTGTTTAATCTGTACAAAAGTGAACGTTGCCAACCTCTACGCTGCAGAACTCCAAATCCTTCAACATTTTACTGACAATTGATTAGGACTTGGACTAGGACACTAAGGGTGGTGCCCTGAGGTAGGTTTAATGTATATTAAATCCTATTACTAACTTTACTATTATTTACTTTAGATAGCCAATCCCATATTATTAAGCCAAACATAGTTGGAGCCTCCTGTGACCCAACAACCCCGAACAAAGACAGAACTCTTATCATTTCTGGGTCTTGTGAACTATTGCAGACCATGGCTTGCTGACTATGCCACTTGCAATGCAGTGCAATGAAAAGCCACCATAAAAGGATACACCTTACATTGTGAAATGGACGGATGAGTTAAGTAAATCATTCCACCTCATCAAATACTGCCTCTGCACTTGGCCTGCCAGACTACAATCCGCGATTCCATCTGTATGTTGCAGAAAATTGTCTTGTCGCTTCTGCTGCGTTGGCTCAGATGCATGGGGACAGGTTTAGGCCAGTTGCATATTACTCTAAGACCCTTCCACTAATAATTCAAGGTATGGTTCCTAGTTTAAGAGCTGTGGCTAGAGTCACAACTTCAGGAAGATCAATTCAGCATTCTCATTTAGTTAAAGATCTACTGAAAGCTATAATGCTATAATGCAGATTGCAGTTGTGAAATGTTTGGGACATTCCAAATTATAGACTGAGATGTGAAAAGAGTTACAGTCTAACTGACAAGCATGCTAAAGAAGCATTACATGCATCATTTCCACCTTGGTTAAACATCACATTGACTGCAGTTCAATCTTTTGAGTTCCCTATTATTGATAAAGACTTGGTCACTTTCCAGAGTCAGGCTCCAGAGTCTGAAAGGAAGTTATGGTAAAAGATGTCAGTTATAAACTTATGACTGAAAATCATATGAATATGATATGAAAAAAAGAAAGAAAAAGTGGGGATTGTAAAGATGAAAAATTAGGAACATATATGTGGTGTTTTTTTAACAACCACATCTCGTTATAACAGAATGGGCACTACCTGAGCCACACCTATGAGCACTTACCATCATTAGACACCATTGTCCTTTGAAACATCTCCACAGAGGATAAAACCAGTGATCTCCACCAGACAGTCAGACAGGCCTAGCCTAGTCTGATAAGCATGAACTGATGAAGCCCCTTGGATAAGAGGTGAAACGTCTTCACAGATATATTACTGAGTCCAGTTGCCTTCAATTTATTTGCCCAGAGTCACTCTAAGAACTTTTAATACCCTGCTCCTCTTTGTTAGCTTTACAGATGTACTACAAGCCACACTGCCATCTACTGGTATACAATATCAACTTTTCACTGACAGGTGCATTTCTGGGTGATAACAGGATGTGCAGCTCAAAAAACAGAAAGGTACTATGTGGTGGACAGTGTTTATTATGTGCTGGCCTGCAACAAATAAATGGATGTAAGGGGAAACCCTGCTGTCTGCTTTGATAGGTATACTGCTAGACCCCAAAAGTTAACTAGTCTATGCCCACTGAATGAAGAAATTAAATAACCATGTCCAACCTATTACAAAAAGCAGAAATTTAAATAAGATGTCTTATCTACTGTTTGGACCTCACCATGCGAGGAGAACATATCACACCTCAGTGTGAAATCTGGCCTGAATCTGAGTCCTTGATGAGACCCTCAGAAACTCAGATGGTAAAAAGTGAACTCAACTTCCCAGAGTTCCCCAGGTTTCACAGCTAGGTCTAAACTCAGTCAATAAAACCCATCTCTGCCCCGCATCTTTCCTCTCTTTCTCTTTTCTGAGAAGCTCTATAGGGCAAAGGACACAGTCCTCTTTCTCTTTTCTCAGCAGTCCCACAGGGCAGAGGACTCTTTTTCTCTTGCTCCTCTCAGAGGCAGAGGACTGCTCAATGTAGATTGCTAAACTGCACTCCTCCTCTTTAGGAGCAGTGAGCGGCCAGGACACAAGGTCTGCCAGCTGAGACTTAAAAGCAACAGAAGTCACAAACCAAAGTTAGCCAAGAGCTGCTAACTTATGGAGTTAACCTGGCATCTTTAGCTTACATACAGTGACCCTACACAAAGAAATCTTTAACCTCCCCCACTAGCCATGTGGTGTTGGCTTAAATCTTCAATTCGGCCATCTTTGTTTTGGATTCCTTTGTTTAAGCCACGCAGTCCTAACCACTATTTTGAGTCAGCTGTCTTGCCTTTGCTTATCCAACAAACAGACACGCACACGCGCGCGCACACACACACACACATAAATAGTGCATATGCTCATTAGAATAGATATTGTGTGTTTTCGTTTTGTCAAACAAGTTGAGATCTGCCCTGAAAAAAACAAAAACTTTAACAGCAGGACAAAAAGGACTTTTAAAGCTTTGTCCTAATTATGATAATAACCGAGCTCAGAAGAGGATTTCAGAGGACTTTTCAGTTTCTTGAAAGGATTAAAACACAAAAAGGATTAACCATTTTTCCAACTGAAAAAGGAAATCTGGACTCTGAATTTCCCCTTTCACTCACTCCGCTACTGGAGGCAGAAACTTTGAGGAACTTTGGGGACTCTGTCCAAAGGTCAGCAGCTCGCTCAACAGACTCTGACTCACAGCGGGAAAGGAAGAACCATAACAGCTGATCATTTCATCCCTCTCTCTTCACACCTAAAAAAATGACTGATAAGCATATTAACCACAGTTCACATTATTTGATTATTTTTATGTTTTATTAATTTATATTCTCATCAGATTTTAATCAGTATTTTATTTTTTAAAAAATTTTTACCATTTTTGAGCTGTATGCTTTGCTTCGGCTAAAAGCTTTAGTAAAATTTTAAGCAATTGGATTTAAAGTGTAACTTTGGACATTGGTTCTTACTTGATGGTAAAAGGTTGGGTAGTGGTGTGTTTCTACAATTGTATCGGTTCTTAAAGGTTGCTCTAGCCACTAAAATAAACAGATCCTTGGGCTTTTATCCAAGCCACTAAATAAATTCCTAGCACATACCAAAAGCCCAGATCCATAAGAGGAGAGCTACCGTTGACTGGCGTGGCTGGTATCATAACCTGATTCAGGGGCAATTCAATCAACTGTGGTATCAGAGTAAGCGGGTAGGCATCTGGAAGAAGGCAGTGAGAAGCTAGGCGAATCTCCTCGCCACCAGCTTGAACATTCTTTTGGACTTATTGGGGTAATACTCTTTGGGTCTAGAAAATCGGACCCTTTAAACATGGGCTGGTCCAGTGCCCTGGTACTAGAGTTATCTTCGGGATCTAACAGTTTGGTATTTGTTAAATAAATGATTCTGAATATTAAGCCATTTGCTTGTCTGTTTAATGTTGTACAAGAGTGAATGTTGCCAAACTCTAGGCTGCAGATCTCCACATCCTTCAACTCTTATTGACAACTGACTTGGTAATGTAAAGGAAAAATCTGATCAAAGATGAGCTGGAGGAAATGAGGAGGTAAGGAGACAGTAGATGTCTTACGCAGAAGCATTTATTACAGAACTCAACGTTGATGAGATCAGTACTAGCAACATTCACAAGCAATCATGAGAATTGCCACCACCAATCTGAGGCTGTCCTGTGTGTAAGATGTTTTTAAGTCTTTGTGTCCTAACGTATCACCAGTCCTAAACTATGTATCCAAATAAGGTTGAGCTATACACCTTTGGGGTCTTACTGGTTATCAGAACATTAACATTCATATCCTCAGCCTTGGTTGCTATAGGTTAGGGCAGATGGGGAGAGTCTGCACAAATAACTGTAAGACATGACACTGATTAAAACAAAGGGACTGTATGACACATAGTCAATAGTCGATCCTAAATTATTAAACCACAACAACTATACAAAATAAAATAAATAGGTAATAAATGTATAAAATGCAAGTGTATGACCAATCAAAATTCAAGCTGTGTCTGTAACATTATGCAAGCTGGTGCATGTAAGACCTATAAAAATACTAGAACCAAAGCAATCCTTACAATTGCCAAATTTAAAAAATGTCAGCCCTTGAAATGTACTGAACTTACATGAGTACTGTATTTTTATATTAATATTAATAATAATATTAATTATATAATATTTTTCACAGTTATAAATCTTCCACAAATGTTTAACTTTGTCTAATTTAAGCAATTCATCAGTCATGCTTAACAAAGCAACTTCCCCATGTAACTCAAAAACACCACCTGGGCAAACTGTGATGAGTGAGTGCTAGGGGAAGTTGTGCTCCTCTTGTGGTTCTTTCAGTGCCATCTTCTGCCTCCAGCTGTGAGAAAAATGTCCCACATTTTTTTTTACAAAGACCAGCAGCCCAGGCAATGCGGTCATCCTTAAAAGCATTTTCTGTAAAGAAATATAACAAGATGACAAAAAATATTAAAATGTACCAGTCATCATTATAGCCTAACTGCAAGTTACAACATTTTTGTCATAGTTAAAATTCAGAAACTGCATAATTAATTTCAGTTATTGCAAATAATTCAAGGACAATGAGACAGACTACACTTATGTGACATTTAGTCATAATTTATAACTTGTAGGCATGTGCGTAAAATCAATAGGCTACATACAAAACAATAAGCACAGAGGTTCTTAATGTATGAGGCTTAGCCTCACCTGCGGGGCAGTTTCAGGGAAAGCACAGAGATAAAAACATAAGCAAGACACCAGCAAGTGTGTTTTGTTTCAACAAGTGACATTGTTATCCGGTGACTCAGCACAATGTGTCATGGCAAGTGTTGACGACTTGTTAAAAAAAAATAAAGTCAGAACACAAAATGGATTTCTTTTAAAGTCAATTTAAATGATTTAAGTCTGTTTGATTCAATTTTTTTCAACAGCTGCCATTACGACAAGCAACAATTTCGCATTCTGCTGAGTCACTGTTCAAGACAGTGACTGGTTAAACCAAACACCAGTCCCTTTGGGTAACAAAATAAGAGTGCAATAGATAGCATTTAGGGTGATCATATTTTATTTTGTTGGGCCTCTTGACACCCAGCTTGAAACTAGGACATCTAATCACCGTAACAATGATGCTATGTAAATCAAATGTGTTAACTGACACCTACCAATGGCAAGATACAGCCTGTAGCCAAAACACTGAAGTCTGACCCAGTGGTTGAGCTCCATGCCCTTCATAATGTTGGTCCTATTGTTGGTGATGCATATTAACTGCTCTGCCGGCACATGCCAGATGGCAAAAGCCTCACAAAGTCCACACACAGTGTTTTCTCTGGTGTGTTCGCTAGGGAAGTATGCCGTCAGTAGACATTGTGTTTTCAGCTCAAAGTCTTTGTTCAGAAAGTGCACAGTAAGGCCTAGATAGGGCACTGTCGTTTGACTGGACAAAGGTCTGTGGTGCAGGCGTAACAGTCAATTGGCCTAGTTCTGATTCCACTGTTTCCCTGCATGTATCATATATTCCCTGCATGTGTAATATATAAAAACATCGTTGGTCACTGTGTTTATTGGCATCGTAATTGTTCTCATTTAGCCAAATAACAGTCATGGCTTGTGCTTTTTCTATGTGGTGGCCTTATTTTTTCTGATATGGATCCACACTTGAAAAACCCTGGGAAATGGACTGTTGTTGTGGCAAGGTTCTAGGTTTGCTGCTACTTGACAGTTCTGTGTTTTGGCTAATGTCAGTTTTTAATTGGTCATTTAGTTTTTTTATGGTTTTATTTCAGATTGTGTTTCCTTTAGAGATTGCCATATCGGCTCGTCATGTGTTGCACAATACCTGTGTTTGTAACACATAATCTCTCCTAAATCCAAAATAGTTCAAAAACGTAGAAGCGCTGTTCTTTTTTGCTACAATGTCTTTATCAACCACATTTTTTCCCAATCCACTTCTCTCTCCCTCTGTCCTGCTCCTCTCTCCCATTGCAGCCATCACTTCATGACTAAATGATACGCTATAATACAGTTAAATAGCCTGTTAAATGGCCTTGAGTCATAAGGAGACATGGCAATCCACAGGTGGGTATCATTAGCATAGCTATTGAAATGTATGCTATGCTAATGATACCCACCTGTGGATACCCTTCTGACGTTTCTGAGTGGTAGCATGCATATAATAAAAAGAGTTGGACCTGAAATCGAACCTTGAGGAACCCCATAACCCATTTCATAGCTCTTTGATAAACATTCTTCCATCACCACATAAAATTGTCTATCGGTAAGATAGAATTTAAACCAGTTAAAAACATTTCTATAGATGCCAATCAGATTATGAAGTCCTTGTAGAAGAACAGAATGATCTACTGTGTCAAAGGCTGAGCCCAGGTCAAACAGGACCAGTACAGAGAGTTTTTTCAAGTCCATGTGTGACCTGAGGCCATTGACAACCCTGACCAGTGCCGTCTCAGTGCTTTGATTGGCTTGAAAGCCAGATTGATAGCATTCAAACATATTGTTGGTTGTCTTAAAATCATTTAACTGATTAAAAACAAGCTTTCTAAAGTTTTGCTTAAAAAATGGCAGATTAGACACTGGTCTGTGGTTACCAGTAACTGAGGGATCTAAACTATTTCTCTAAGAGGGGCTTAACCATGGCAGTCTTAAAAGCTATGGGTAAAACACCTGTCCGAAGAGAATAATTCACAATATATAGAACATCTTCATTTAAAAAGTCATAAAACAGTTTTTAAAAAGGATGCAGGAATGGGATATAGAAAGCAGGTTGCTAGTTTTAATTGTAAAATAACATTGCTAAGCATCTTAGCATGAACCAGAACAAACTTTTCCAGTGTTTCCTAACGTAAAAACAAAGGTTTTTGACATACCTAAAAAGTAATGACAAGACATAAAAGTAACTCTTTTTTGTCATCTTTACAGTGTTAAGTATTTCACTATCCCATTTTCAGAGTTTCAAATTTGTGGCTGTTCTCTCAGGGTATTATTTAGCATTACTGGTGAAACCTTGTAAATGATGATCTGAAAACTGTGGTTTTAAAAAGGCAATCTTTTATTTTGAAATTATGCCTGGTGAGCATTTGCACTTTTGGAGACTACTTTTTTAAGAACTAACTTTTCAACACCCACTTGACCATACACTCACAAGCTTTCAAGTCACATGTTTATAGGACCTGTTCTCTGGTAGGTTTTGTTTGAAACTCTGAAACAGAAGGTACAAAAAAAACCCCACCATGCCTGGAGGCAGGAGTATTTTGAACCTATTTGTTGCTCTACCCTGATTTATGGTCCAATCATATGTCATATATACCAGGTGGATGGGATCGACAGACTACTCTGCCAACTACTGTGATTGGAAACAGCATGAATGGTTGTCTTTTCACTGTTTAGGTAAACCATGGTGGATGCAGCCTAGCCCAAATGTCCATAGGTGGCAGACAGATGAGCAACTTCTGTAACATTTCCATGTTTAGTCCATGTTATATGGATTAATATTATCTAACTAATATGCAGTAGTGTTATCTCACTAATATCACACAGAGGGAGTGCTTTTGTACTTAATAATGTTGCTGCTATATTGCTCTTTTACAGCAGGTTTACAACCTCCATTTAGTTGATGTTGATAAGCAAAACAAATTATGACTTATTTGTAAATTTAAATATGGTACAGCAACCCTGGTACAGCACTGTTGCTAGGCAGCACAAACAATTAACTTTTCCTGCACATTTTGAGCTAGTGTCCACATAGTAGTGTTTTTTTAGGGGACTATTCTTCACAGGGCGGACCTTGCTCACATTAAAGGTGGGGTGTACCTGAAGAGATCTGGGGAGTTTCAGTCTCACAGCAGATTGATTAATAACCTTTGATACTGGAAATGGTCCAACAAAATGAGGAACCAACTTACAGGATTCCTCTCTGAGTGGGAGGTCCTGTGCACAGAGCCAAACTCTTTGTATGGTAGCAGGGAGCTGGCCTTCTCTGTCTGTCAGCATTTCTCTTGTAGATCTGGGAGGATTTCAGAAGAGCCTGACGAGCCCGCAGCCACATCCTCCTGCACCGATGAACCATGGCTATGGCAGAGGGAACGTGAACCTCCTTCTCCAGGGCCGAAAATAAGGGGGGTTGATACCCAAACACACACTGAAAGGGGGACATCCCCATGGAGGAGCAGGGTAGTGTGTTATGAGCAAATTCGACCCACACGATAAACTTGCTCCAGGATGTTGGGTTCTGTGACGTCAGACAGCGGAGTCCTGCCTCCAGTTCCTGGTTAAAGCGCTCAGTCTGCCCATTGGACTAAGGGTGGTGGCCTGAGGTCAGACTGACAGTGGCGCCCAGGAGGTGACAGAATCCCTTCCATAACTGTGCCACAAATTGCGGGCCTGGTCGGATACGATATTCCTAGGAAACCCAAAGACTTGACACACATTATGCATTAGCACCTCTGCCGTTTCCTTGGCAGAGGGCAGTTTAGGTTTCACCACCAGAAAATCTGTCAACTACCATGAGCACTGTGGTCTTACCCTCAGACAAGGGCAGACCAGTGACAAAGTTGAGGAAGATGTCAGACCAGGGGCGTTGTGGTACAGGCAGTGGCTGGAGAAGTCTGGCATTAGGTGAAGACTTGCTTTTATTGCGATCACACACAGGGCAAGCAGTCACATACTCAGCAACATCATTAACCAGAGCTTGGAACACAGCGGAGGCACTAGGCAAACCAAAAGGCATTACCAAGTACTCATAATGTCCAGTGGGAGTGTTAAATGCAGTCTTCCTCTCATTCCCCTCTCTAATCCTGACTAAACGATATGCATTGTGGAGATCAAGTTTGGTGAATAATTTGGCACCTTGCAAAAGTTCAAACCCAGCAGAAATGAGGAGGAGAGGGTACCTGTTCTTGACAGTTATCTTATTAAGTCCTCTGTAATCAATACATGGACGGAGTGTCTTATTCCTCTTACCCACAAAGAAAAGGCCCGCACCTGCGGGAGAGGAGTACAGTCTAATAATACCTGACTGGAGAGCAGAGTTGATGTATTCTTCCATGGCCTGATGCTCAGGAGTGGAGAGGGAGTAAAGGTGTCCTTGAGGGGGTGTGGTACCTGGAAGAAGCTCAATGGTGCAGTCGTAAGGGCAGTGAGGAGGAAGAGAGGTGGCCATGGCCTTGTTAAACACTCGTTAAAGGTTCAGGTAGCAATCAGGAACAGATGACAGGTTGGGATACTCCTCCTCATCCACATCCTTGGGTGAAGTGTAGACCCCATCCTGAATGGGCTCCCTCTCTCATCCCGGCTCTCCCCAAGACAGGATTTCGCCCCTGGACCAGTCAATGGGAGGATTATGTTCAATTAACCAAGGATAACCTAGCAAGACTTGGTGTTGTGGTGCATCATAAACGTAAAAAGAGATGTCTTCAGTGTGAGAGTCAGTAAAGGTGAGTGTAACAGATGAAGTGTGGTGAGTGACTGCATACAGGGGATGCCCATCCAAAGCAGTGGTGGGCATTGGTGAATCTAAAGCTATGAAAGAAAGCTGAAGCTTATCTATATCCTTTCCTGACGTAAAGCGACAAGAGCTTTGGCAGCCTCCCGATCAGAAGTGACAGTCTGGAAAATCTGAGTCAGAGTGTTAGTGAAGAGCAGAAGAGAGTTACAAATGACTGAGCGACGATTCCACTCAGCAGCGGCCCGATCCTTGGCCTGGCCGGTCAAATAAGACATCATAAACGCCACTTTGCTCCTATCAGAAGGGCAAGAGGAAACATGATATTTAAAGTGAAGTTCGCACTGAGTGAGAAAGGGTCTACAGTCACCTGATTCTCCAGAAAAACGTTCGGGACTGGATAGACGCAGGTGTTGGCTTTCAGCTGAAGAAACGGTCGACGACAGAGGACAAAGAACGTGAGATTGTGAGGTAGGTGCAGGAGCGCCGTCCTCAGTTGAAGCCACACAGTTGCTGTTCTGTAGATGGACTGCCAGTTGACTCATCTGAGCGGTGAGATCAGAGAGGAGTCTTCTGATGCTCGTTGGTCTCAGTCAGTTCATGCCGGAGCCAAGCCAGCTGTTCGTCCTACATCTGAATATGCTGAGCTTGGACTCTCAGAGAACCATGAACTGGGCCAGCATCTGCGAATGTAATAGATATAAAAATGTGTACTGAGGGGGCAATAGTTTCGGACAGATGTTGAAATCCACAGACGCATGTATTTTGGAATGTTCTTTATTTCCCCAGGTTTGGTTTTCAACTGTTTGAGTTATTGGTGATCCATCGTTTCAGTGAAGAGATGTGATGTGATTGATTGGTCGGGTCTTCTGAGTTCGGCCTGTGGGGGCATGTGTTGTGTGTTGGCTCGTTCAATACAGTTTCGAATCTGAATTCAGCAACATTGCGTCTTGATTCATTCTGGGGCGTAACATTTTGGAGGCACCGCTGGGATGGGCGCAACGTGGGCCAACTTTTATTAAAAGTACACCCAGTTGTCACTCCGCCCCTCAACTTACCCAACCTGGCGACAGCAAATGGCGAAGTAACAGCAGTGAACGGCAGGATCTCTGATATAGCTTGCCTACAATCTGAGGTACATAAAAGTTACCAGGAGAGCTGACACTGCTAATGCTCTCACAGTTAACTAACTACCCTGTCACTGCGTGGAATATGGAGTCATCGGAGCTAGAGAAACTGCAGCTTGAGGTGATACAAGCATTATGCGCACTGTCGAGGGACCATCTTGTGGATTTGTGTGACTCTCTGACAATTACTGGTCTTGGATTTGAGCATGTAAGTGGCAAGAGCAGAGCATCACTGATTTCAATGATAAGCAGCCATCTGCAGCGAGACGAGTTAACAGAACTGGAGGATCATGGTATGGCTGAACTCCTCTACTTAATGGATAAAATAACTCAGTTTCAGACTGTTAGTCAGGCAACCCCAACTGAAAATGCGTCCCAGCCCACTGAACAAGTTAAAATATCCCAAAAGCAAGATGAACAGGCAGAACAGATCAAGTATGAAAGCCAGCAAAGTCGAGCAAATGAGAAAAATGAGGAACAGGCTGTGATGGAATTTTTGTATGCTTTTGTAAATACCCTGTAGCTTCAGCTGTTCACTGCTGTTTTGACCACAGGATGACCTGGTGCACCTTGCTGTTTGACGCCTTGCAACAGATTATACCTTGTTGTAAACTTCTGAGATGGGTTCACCATCTCTTTTGATGCACCCCAATCTCCTCCACTCCATCTGCAGAAGAAGTTCTGTGATATTTCCACCAAATGGCCAGATACATGTCAGAAAAGTATAAAACTTGAGTGTAACATTCAGTCAGGGGGCACAACTCTGAACTGCTTACTGACGTGTGATTCTGTGTCGTGCTTCCTCTCTAGAGAATAAACACTTGGTGCATGCTACCTTTCCAGTCTTGTTCTTTGACTCCCTATAGGCAGACTGGGAAAATTTCCACAACAAGGCAAAACTGTCTAAGGAAATTGAGACATAGCAACTTAAATTGTCATTGCTGCAGAAACAAAGAAAGAGAAAGCAATAGTTCAGCAGAGCAGCAGTAAAATGCAACCAGATATCCTCTTTGAGCTCAAGGAGATGCAGTCCAGCATGGCTTTTCTGAATGACCTGAAAGCAGAAGTTTCTCAAATTAAAGAGTTCATGAAGAAACCTCAGTGCTCACCTCCACAGTGCACAAACCAAGTAGGGGGTCCACAAAACAAAGGTTGAATACAGTTTCAAATCTGAATTCAGCAACATCATATCTTGATTCATTCTTCTTTCATTTTCCCTTTTATTGGGGCGTAACACGGGGTCCATGTTCTGGTCAGATCTTTCTGTCATGAACTGAGCGGACAGGCTGTGGATCCACAAAGCAGAGCTGAGGCAGACGGTTAGCAAAAGACAGTTTAATCCAGAAAAAGGGTCAGTACAAAGGGAGTCAGTCAAACCAGGCAGAGGCACAAAATCGCTAGGCAAAAAACAGGAACCAGGAATCAGAATCTTAGAAATGCACGAGGGGTCAAAACATGAAGAAACCGAGGCAGAACGCTGTCACAAGAAACACAGACAATCTGACATAGACACACTGGGAGAGGAGGGTTTAAATACACACAGGGAGAGGGGATAATGAGACACAGGTGAAGACAGTAAACAATCACACACACAAGGAGTCAAGATACTGAGAAGAAACACAAAGAAGAAGTGAAGAGATCCAAATAAAATAAAACAGGAATTGGAAAAACTGAACAACTTGTCGGGACCTGATAATCATATGATATAAGAGGATCAGCTTTTGAGAAAAGCGTCAGAAATGAGCTCCTGGATTATTTCAACTTTTGATTAAAAAAGCGAGACAACATACAACAATAATTTGAATACAGGTAACTAAGCAGAGAAAAAAATGAGAAAAAAGAAGAATAAAAAAAGGAAGAAAAAGTATCAAGGCAGCAGTTATCAAGAAACCAGAAAACCACAGGCTGATCGGTCATTGTGAGACGGTCTGAACCAAACCAATTCAGCTAAAATTAAAGGAAAAAATGAGATGCCTCTGTAGGCTGACTTTCTACAACAAGAAAGGGTTTTCCTTTTTTTTGGGAAAGAACAACTTTTCTAGTTCAGATATTTGATCACTTGTTAGCAAACCTGACCATCTTAACTGGCTATTCTTGACTTAATTGTCAAAATAAATGTAAATAAATACATTCATTTTATTGATTTTTGTGTGGGGTTTGTTGTCCAAGTAAGTTGTTCAAAGTTGAAAGAGACATTTTTCCAAATAGTGATCGCAACTGATGTTGTCAAACATGTTGTTAAAAAAATAGGCTGCAGTACTATAATATGTAATTTTCAAAGTCTTTCCACAAGGTAACAGAATATGAGCAGCCATAAAACAGATGAATTATACTTTCTTGTTACAAAAAGTGCATTTGTAATTAACAAGCTTGATTTTTGAGATACAAGATTGTTGGATATATCTTATGCAATATTTTTAAGTGTAATTCTCCAATTTTGTTTGTGATTTTGTTCTTCTTCTAATTCAGTAACAAGGATTTTGTATATAGTCCCACTGGTCACAGCATTTAATACCTTGGTATAGGTAAGTGGTGTTCAGGAGAAGGAAAGCTGGGTCTGAAATGAGGGCAAATGTTATTGGACAGAAAAATTAGATGAATTAATGATTTTTCAGCCAATGATTATTGCTAATGTTCTGTTATTATTAAGTCAAAGAATAGACAGAAAGCTTTTTATAAACATGTTTTTATATCTAATTCAAATAAGGAAGAAGCACACTGACTGATTTGTGGTTCTCTGAACAAGAATGGTACAGACTTTGGCAAAAGTACAAAACAAAATGGCAGAAGCAGTGAGAAAGGTTAACTGTAGCCAATTCATGGAAAAGTATGAGAACAAAGAGAAATTTAAAGAGACTGATGAACTAACTAAAAGGTAAAAATAACTTTTCTACTTTTGTGAGATAGACGAAATGAACATTGCCATCAAATGCAAAAAAGGGAGGCATGGACGACAGTGAAAAAAAAAAAAAATTCACAAATATGAAAATGTGTTTCAGAAACCTTAGCCAGCGCCATTAAGGAGCTTTCACAACATCAAGTAGAGCTAGAAATGACAGACTGGTCTCTGAGTAATACCAATTACATTTCCCTAAACTTTTCCCTTAACTGCTAGCTAACACAGAAGAGGCTACAAATTGGAAGTAGTCCATTTGTCTGTCATATAAACATTATATGGAATAAAGGTTTTAAAAATCTGAAACTGTGTTTCACTCATTAACAAATAGCCTGCATTGACCGCTGCTGTGTAGAAGAATGAATACAGTGTTAGATTATAGGTTGAGTAGCTGACAGCATTCTTTCACAGGTGACGGTTTATTTATTTATTTATTGTTTGTTTTTATTCTCTCACTATTACCCCCCCCAAAAAACATGCTTTGTTTTACATTTTTGGTTTTGCCCCCATTCACACTTGTTTCTATACGTGACTGCCCTTTTTTACAATACGTGTAAGATGAAGAAGCACCAAGACTAAGAGCTTTCTGATTGACATCAAAAATGGTAGATGGACTGAATTTATTTAGAGATTTTCTAATCTTTCAACTACTCAAAGCACTTTACACACAAATTATCATTTACTCATTTACACGACTTTTAACTAGGTGTTTTATACGCTGCACAGGTACACTACATCAGTAACTGTATACCTGTCAACTACTTACGCCTTCAGCGGACCCGCTATTGTCTGTCAGGTTTCTTCTCTTAGTTTAATGCCAATGACTGTTTATTCTTGCAGTCACTCAGCAGTATAACAAATAACAATATAATATAACAAATAGTAATATAATTGTAATATAATAGTAATATAACAAATAATATGATGTATCATACTTTTATTGAAGCTCTTTTTTATGTTTAAGCTCATCTTCAATATAAGCTTGTTTTCCTGAGGCATGTACCTCAGGATTACATATTTTTTAAATTAACACAACTTTAGAATGGCAGTGTGTGCTCAGTAAGTCCTAGAATATAGACAAGAGTGGACTGTGTCCTTTTCCTGAAGAACAGCAACTTTCAAATAAATATTTGCAAAATTTTAAGTTTATTTGAACAAGCACATGAATGATTCTCCTCTGACACCAACAGAGAAGCAGCCAATAGATTCAAATAACAAAAAGAATTACAATGACAATCAAGATACATTAGAAAAATACAATGACATTGTTATATTATTTTCATCATGTAAACATTATAGTCAAAGAAGATAATAAGCAGAGGCTTGGATCCTGGCATTAAATATCTAGTTCTAATAGTTAAGTATATACCTACATAAAACTAGAATTTTGTCATTGTTACAGGTTAGAATGGAATAGGATAAAACAAAAAACTCCAAAATTAGAATTACAAAAGTCTGCTTTAGGAGTATAATTTGTATGATTAAAAAAATGCACAAAACACAAAGCAGCGCACAAACACATAAAAAACCTTCTACGGTTAAAAAAAAGAGAGAAAGTTTCATTTTTCTTCCCAGCTGAATATGCCTGTCATGCAAATGTGTTCCTAAAAGAAAGGCCTCACTATTTCAAACAAACAAATAAACAGACACAAACAATCGACTTGCCTTTTATCACATGAGTGAACAGCTACTCTTTGATGAGGTGGTCCAGCGCAGCCAGCTCAGTTTGTCGTCTCGGTAGGGTGGGTAGCGCAGGCTGTTGAGTCTCTCCAAAGTCCAGCCACGCAGCATGCAGGCCCGCCGGTGGCTAAATGTCTCAAAGCCCCAGCGTCCATGATAACTGCCCCAACCACTGGCACCTGCAAGTAATGGTAGAAGCTATACTAATACAAATAATAATACAAATAATAATAATAATAATAATAATAATAATAATAATAATAATAATAATAATAATAATAATAATAATAATAATAACAACAATAATAAATATATAAAACAATGATGAAAAAACATAAATAAATACAACTGCAGAATGGCTTATGGTCAATGTACCTTCCTTTTAAGTAAGGCTGTAAATGACTGTAGCCAATTTAAAAAGGCCATTCAAAGGAGTTTGCTGCCATGACTTCACATAAGCATGAATGAGCTTTTTTTTGTTCTTTTTTAACAAATAAGGAAGAAAATGTTAAACAGCCAGTTGTAGTGGATGATTAATGAAAACTGCTCTTCATCAGGGCAAGAAAACAATGGTGTGGCTGCACCCATATTGAGAAAACATTCAATAAGAGGCAATTGCATAACCCAGATAATAACATGAAAGGTAGAAAAAAGGGGTACACGATTTGTTTACACAGACCTCTACATATTAATTGAAGTGCATGGTGCTCAGATATTACATTTGGTACCTCTAAAGTTTTCTGAAATTGTGCCAAGGGAATTGCTTTAAAATGCTTGTGTGTTCAGCGAAAGTTGTGACAGTGTGTCCTAAACTTCGAGAAAGGTGTTTCTTTTTACTGTGTGGAGGGGGCATGTGTATGGAAATTACAAGCCTTATGTGGCAACATTTGTAGGTCGGAGAGGTGGTGTGGTGGTGTGTGGTTGTCTGATCTAACAGCCATCTACAGTATTTGTAATTTTCATTCAATTTTGTATAAAACTGTAAAAGTCCAACACTGCTTTCTATATGTCTGTAAAATTTAGATATCCTCTTGTGTTTCCGTGTGAAACGATTCAGTTTTTTATCGGATCGCTTTCAGTTTGTTCATGTTAATGACGAATCCTCTGTATACAGCAAAGTTAGTCATGGTGTTCCACAAGGCTCAGTGCTTGGGACAATACTGTTTAACCTGTATATGCTTCCCCTTGGCAATATTATTAGAAAGCACTCAGTTAACTTTCACTGTTATGCAGATGATGGCCAATTATATCTATCAATAAAGCCAAAGGAAACAAATCAATTAGCTAAAGTTCAAGCCTGTCTTAAGGATGTTAAGACCTGGATGACCCGTAATTTTTTATTACTAACTTCAGATAAGACCGAAGTTATAGTATTTGGCCCTTAACAACATCGGATCAGACCATCCCATAATATAGCTATTCTAGAAGATTTTACCTTAGCCTCCAGTACCACCATTAGAAATCTGGGGGTTATTTTCGATCAGGATATGTCCTTTAACTCTCATATTAAACAAATATCAAGGACTGCCTTCTTTAATCTCCGTAACATAGTAAAAATTAGGCATATACTATCAGAAAAAGATGCAGAAAAATTAGTCCATGCATTTGTTACTTCCAGACTAGACTACT
>JAQNCA010119623.1:0-17742 GCA_029783725.1 Acanthurus tractus | reverse complement strand
AGGGGTCCTGTACCGGGCAGACGCAGTTTTGGCGGGCCGCTATTGTTCTTTGTTTGCTGGTTCATGCAAGTTTCTTTATTTGAGACATAGGTGAAGTCCCAACATGTATATTGGCGGCATAGCTCCTCTGAGGCACACAAACAAAGTCCCCACACATTTTCAAACTGCCACTGGTGGCAAGCAGATCTCTGCCACAGTACACATGTGGAAAAAAGACAGCCCGATGAGAGGCCTGCCTGAGCTGTCACTAATTACATGTCTCTATTTCAAGCTCCTGAGCTTTAAGTAAAATTAATATCTATGAATGCATTTACAGAATTATAGAAACATTCAGAGATCAGTGTGTTTACAGTTTTCAACACATTTAAGAATCACTTGCAAATCCTTATAAAGGATTTGAGATTTTTACAAATCTGATCACACACAGATTCTGACTATGTGTTTTTCAGATTTCTCTTCACCAACATTCCTATATAACTGTCCTGCAATTTGTGATATTGTTTTGATAAACAAGATATCCACGGTGACGTCATTAAGAAAAAAAATTGTAATTGGGGGCATTATGTGTGTGTGAGTGTGTTTTTCTGTGTTGAGGAAGTTGGCAGAGGGAGTTAAATTCTTCAATTTCAGTGCAGTATCTCTCAAACAGAAACATGTGTTTCTCATAGGAACAGCACTGTTTTAAATGAATCCCTCATTCACATTAGAACTCAGTGAACAGCTCGACAGTTTGTCCTCAATAACATTTAAAAATACATGAAGGGCCAGAATGATGATAAAGATTTCCATATGAGGAATGTGCGTATCTGGTGCAGCTTGTTATCTTTGCAGAATGCATTCTAAAATGTTCTTAACTCTATAAAGTCATCACAACAACAGAAATTATGCAGTAACAGAGGGAAACGACCAGAATTAGGTTTTATGTCACACAATGAAAAAGTAATGTTTGATAATGTAACAGTTGCTCATGATGACAAACAGACTCTTTCAACAGAGATCTTGGCCCAGCTTGCCTTAGTTGGTGGATATATGTTTGATCAGTTAGCAGCTGTGAAGGGCAAATCAGAAAAAAAACTTTCTGACTATAGATTTTATATCTTTTACTTGGTTTTTAAGTGTTAAGTCTTCTGCTCACCATAACAATACATTCAGAGAAATTGAAAAAGGCCTCTATTAATTTACGTCTCTCACAATAAAGATTACAATAAAACTGTACTTTATTGGAAGGGAAGTCAGCTTGGTTTTCATATGTTAAACACCTTTTTTTTCTAGATGTATTCTGTTGTTTCCTATTAGCCTACAGCCACACAACGTCCTTACAAATTGAGGCACCTTTTGTTAAGGTTTTGTCAAGGAGAGCCAAGACCCAAATGCAGAGTCGTTTAAAGGAATAATTTATTTAACAAAATTCACAACAAAAAACACCCTTGAGGGGAATCTGGAAAAACTGAAACTACAAAAAACACAAAAGGCAAATACGGTGAGAGTAACAAAAGAACAACAGAAAATCACTCAAAGGGAAAAAAATAGACTTACGAAAACTGCTGAACTTAAAGTGACCAGGACTACAGAACTCACTGGAGGAATTACTTAGAGTAATGTGAAAAACAACAATCAACAAGGGAAACTCAAGAGTGGAGAGATCTTCTTTGGAGCGGGGACACAGAAACTGAAGGCATGGACGCAAAACGTCTGGCACAGGAGTCAGAGTATGAGTGGTTTTTGAAGAGAAGGACATGCAAATTATGTAAATCACCATTAACATTATTTCACATTAAACTACAGATTCACTTATCATAGTTATTTTAAGCCTCACATGTGACTGATTGGAAATGACAGCAGACAATTAAAATGGGGTTATCGCTGAAAGACAACAGACTCTCCTCCTTCACCAGAATATTTAATGCACAACATGGAGGAAAAAGACAAATCATAAGTAAAAAATCTTTTAAATGAACAGAAAATGTTTTTCCTTAACTGATCTAACCTTCATTAAAACATTTCCAACAATTTTAACCAGGGGGTAGAGTAAAGTGACACACTAAAGTCAGTTCAGTTATTTGTCTCTTCACTTAGCAATAAAAATGCGGTCAGGTTGTGATGTGGTTTTAAAGCATCCTAATCAGCTACAGCCAATCACTAACAGATTTCTATGAAAGCGTTGTGTTGCTTAAGTTACACATGTCATTAAAGCTTGCTCGTGTGTATCCTCATGTCTCCTCAGAGATCCCTTCCTGAACCTCAGAGCAGAAATTTGAGCTGACTAGTGAGGAATGATCACATAGGATTTACCCACAGGAAACAGGATCAGGTTAAACAGGCTGCACTTTTCACCTGTAAGTATATGACTGGATATAAAAGGTCAACCGGTCCAGCAGATATAAGCCATTGATGGTGAAGCTTTACTAAGGCAGCTAATCACTATATTACTTTTATGACTACATGTTCCTTTCATCGATGGACACTGATGTATTAACCGAAACTGACACAACATCAGGTTAATGCAAGTTAAGCTGTATTTTAATACGTCAGTGGTCTTTTGTAAATAGTAGTTTTAGTTTACACATTTTTTATTCTCTAAATTGAATTTGTGTTTGTAGATTTTTCTGAAGTTTCTGCTTTTTTCCTGTAAACCTTTTTTTGACATGTATATTTTTCCCAAATAGAAGCGCTAAGGACAACAGATGTGGACAGATAGACAAACTGGGTAATTCTGGGCTTTAAAAATAAATTAACTTGATAGTAAAGTGTAATGTACAAAGGTGTAAAACAGGAAAAAAATAAAACACAAAAAAAGAATGGGTATAAGCTACTCAAAAGCCTAAACAATTAAGGTACTAGAGTAAATGCCCTTAGTTACTGGTTATCAGTGTGTACATACACATGTTGTAACTCATTATTCTTCATGCCACACTCTGAGCTCTCCTCAGCGAACCTCATACCACTGACCTGCTCGCAGCTGATGACGCTAACGGCTGTGCACTCTGGTCAATATTTGTGCAGGCAGATGATGTTCCAGTAGGTCGACTCAGGACCACAGGTCTGGCTGTCTAAGGGCATACACACATCCAAAAAACCATGAGTAAACAGGTGATGACGACAGCAATGATGATACCAGTCTATCAATCAGTCACTTAAATAGCAGTTGTTGGATCAACTTTCAAAGGAGCCATCACAAATTTAGATTTGCCAGAGAGCCTCATTATCCTCGTCACAAGGTTAAAGTGGCCTATAAATACATGTAAAGATCAGAATCCCCAACACTGAAATATAGGAATATTAAAGTCACAGACAGAAACAGATTCAAAATTAAATTTGGTAACCCTTATCTCAAAATGAAAATGGCCCTTTCTACAGAAATCTTTTGTCATCCAAAAGAAATAAAAGCTGAATTCCCAGAGTTAACAGGAACATGCAATACCAGTCCACCTACTAACCCACCACACATTTTTCACCACACCTATTCTACTGCTTTAGATAGTGCTCAAAAAGACTTCTTCCTGGCAGAAAAGCATGTCATATTTCTAAAACATTTAATGATTAAAGTGCAGTATTTGCTTTTTCAATTAAATATTTTTATCTTACACACTGCTGAAAGGAATAAAGTTTTCCATTTTATATTAAGAGAGGATTTTATACTAAGCTTCTAAATGTAAGAACTGGGTGCTAGAAATAAGCACGTGCTCTTAGTTTATTTATTTTCTAACATGCAGTCTTTTCATTTTTCCTTCTCACACCTCCTTCATTATCAAATACACAATGATCTCAGTGTTCTGCTGCTCATACCTGGCTGGATGTCTGAGAGTCTCTCTTTCTTTCCACACAAGGTCAGAATCAACAAACATGTTACAAACTTTGCTACCTGGCCTTAGATATATGAACTCTTTATTGTAACATGCTCTAGCTGGCGAGAACAGTATGAGATGAAATTTTTAGCCCAAAGGCAGTATTCCAATGCACAGTTAAACTTCTCCTAAATTCACAGATGGACTCAGTTGCATATCATGTTTACATGGTACTGGAAGTGAGCAGAGTAAAGTCAGAGCCAAACAAGTCAGAGAATTGTGTTGGATGTTTGCAAAATTAAGGGGTTGCATTTGTGAAAGGGGTGTACATTTCTGCAAACAACAACGTCAACATGATCTGCATTAGCCTATTTGTTTTATTGAAAAACCAACTGAAAAGGTGAAATGCTTAGATGGTTTGCTCAATGCGGATGTTTTGATATATGAAAGACACTATGTGGGATATCTCTTCAGTCAGAGTGTGTTCACAGCCAGAAAGTTTGGACTAGCTTATCAAAGTTCTTGATTCTTTCCTACATCAGTTTGATTTGTTTGGCAAGAAGATAACACTTTCATTTAAACAAGACAGTGTTTTACTTCAGGGCAAGTTTTTGGTCTGTTGGTTGTTTAAAAATAATCCAAACCAAACATAGGAACCAACCTCAAAAGGCAAAGGTTAATATGCTGACATCTAAAAGGAGCAGTTTGTATTCTTTTTTTTTGCTCTCTTCCACTTATTTAAAAACCAGAGAACGAAAATAAAAGCAGTATTAGCCTGTCATGTTTTGCTAAAATTACAGGGTGAGACATTGAATTTGCCTTGCATAATCACTGCGACACACAGACACCTCAGTCATGTTTGAGTGGGAGATGTCACACATTCTCCAGCTTCTAAGAAAACACACCAGAGATTTAGAGAAAACTTTAAGCCTTCCCTATCGAAGGAATTTATGTGGGAGACAAAATGATCTTGTAAGACAGTAAGCATGCACATGAATATAGCAGCTGCTCTGAATGTGTGTAAGCACAAAAACACGTTGCACAGCATTCATTCAACAGGTCCAAATATCAGAAGCAGGGATAAATACTCTTGTCCATTAAAAGCTATTAAAGCTTTAAAAGCTGTCATATGTTAACAGGTGATGAACTTACAAATGACAGCAACATGGCAGGAGACTGATCTCTTTATTTCCAAGCACAGAAGATGTGTTTAAGATTGTTGGTAAGATACCTAAGTTGCCTAGCAGGTTTGTAGAACCACTTTTTCTCCTTATCAATAATAATATGAGAATAAGAACAATAATCACATTAAGAATTATAATAAGAATTAGAAAATAATCATATGGACAACTGATCATGAATGAGTTTAAAGGCTATGAAGCCTGACCTACTGCATATCTGCCATTAACATTTAACACCTAACTTTGAAAATATCCACCTTTCCCCTAGACCCCAAACACCACTTCCTACCTAAAAACAGTTTCTGCTTTATATAAGTAACAGGTGTTAAATCCCCTCTGGAACAAGGTGTAACAAAGAACCTGATTTGGTCTGACAAAAAGGGATTAACTCAATCTGGATTATATTCAAGAAAACTCCTGTGGTTAAGTGATTTGCTGTTAATTCCCTGTAAAGGGTAGTGTTCCTGTGTGGATTTGGTGTAAATTAAATCCTAATACTTTATGAAATGATTAAATATTTGTGAAAGCCAAATTTGACAAGTTGTCCTTTAACTCTTATATTAAACAAATCTCAAGGACTGCCTTCTTTCATCTCCGTAACATAGCAAAAATTAGGCATATCCTATTACAAAAAGATGCAGAAAAATCAGTCCATGCATTTGTTACCTCCAGACTGGACTACTGCAACTCCTTACTATTGGGGTGCACCATAAAGTCTTTAAAGAGTCTGCAATTGATCCAAAATGCTGCTGCACATGTACTGACAAGAACTGGGATAAGAAATCATATTACTCTAGTATTGGCTTCTCTGCATTGGCTACCTGTAAAATCTAGAATAGAATTCAAAATCCTTCTTCTTACCTACAAAGCGCTTAATGACCAGGCACCATCTTATCTTAAAGAGCTTGTAGAACCCTATTATCCGACTGGACCATTAAGGTCTCAGGATGCAGACCTACTGGTGGTTCCAAAAATCTCTAAAAGTAGCTTGGGAGCCAGAGCCTTTAGTTATCAAGCTCCTCTCCTGTGGAACAGTCCTCCAATTTCAGTCCGGGAGGCAGACACTCTCTTCACATTTAAGAGTAGGCTTAAAACCTTCCTTTTGATAAAGCTTATAGTTAGGGCTGGCTCAGGCTCGCCTTGGACCAGCCCCTAATTATGCTGCTAAATAGGTTTAGGCTGCTGGGGGACTCCATGACACACTGAGCTCCTCTCTTTCATCTCTAGTTTAACATATAGCTTTATCTTAGCTTTTGGCTTTGCTCTCTCTCCACTTTCTATCTATCCTGTCAGAATGTCCTCCAACTCCACAGTTATTCACCAAATGTGATTCTGGTTATGATTCATACTTCTCCCTTAATGAAAGGTTAACTCTCTCCACTCAGAAGATCAGAAAAATTCACAGCCAACCATAAGTCCTTAGGAACTAAGTCAGCTCCTCTACCCTACTTAGAAACACAGGTAATAGCTAACCTCCTTCCCATCTCTCTAAAAGAGACATAAATAAAACATGTAGTTTATCCACTAAAGCATTATGGTTACCCACAAGACACTATCATCAACCTAAGCCAGCATATTTTGAACCAATACATTACAAACACACTTGCAAAAGTAAAGTTTGCATTTTTAAACATAAAACAGCAAGCTTAACAAACAAAAGTGTATGTCATTGTGTGGCTACTCTGTCCAGAGAGCAGCACATTTGCTACATCCAGGTTGCAAATTGTGGCTAAATTTAATAATTCAATGCCTCTTTATTGGACATCAACCTTATGTTGAGGCACATACAGTTGAAAAAAAAAATAACTGAAAGTACAGATATACATTTCAAGTCTTAGTTATGCCTGTAAGACAGTTGAAACTCTAGCCTGGATGGAGATGGTGCAGACAGCTGCACAGATAAAAGTGTGAGTCTGTTTGTTGCGTAAGACTGCAAATGTGTTTCATGAAGCCTGTCAGCAAAATTCCTGTCATTACTCTTAGTGTACTCATACATAAGTACTCCAACGGCTAAGAACAAGAACAACAGAAAGTGTTTTCAAGTTGTCTTGTGATGATAGCTTGGTCAAACGGGCCTGTCCCCATCAGAACATCTTGCATTGTTCAGTGCACTCTGGGAAGTGGGGAAATGTGTGGAAGTTGTGGCTAGAAGAGACACACATGAAAGTGCTCTCCCTGACTACTTCATGATAAACCAGTCTCTCAGGTTTTAGCTTGGGTTCAAAGTTCAGCAAGACTTTCTACACAGCTGGGCTAATGCATCATACACATTAATCATGGAAGTGCATGCAAAAGCTGTTTTTCCACAAAGATGTGAAGGCCATTTTACACCTGCCAAACAGATCTTAAGGACTAAATCCATGATTGATGGTAAATATTAAAAAGCAGTCTGTCGAAGTTAGAATGCTGCTTTCTTCAGCAAGGAAGATTGTCTCTTGGAGACAGAGTGAGTTAGAGAAAGACTGAGAACCACAGCAAGTTTGTGCGTGTGTGTGTGTGTGTGTGTGTTTATGTGTGGGTGTGTGAATGTAATGTGATAGAGAATAGGTCAGGAGGCCTAGACCTTTCTAATGCTAACCAGCTGTGGTCAGACAGCACTGCACCATTCAAGATTCACTAAAACTAGAAAAATGAGGTTTGAATATGTAGGATTGCATAATTACAGTAAGCAAGAAAAGGTTTGCTATGTTGTCAGAACAAATTTTGATAGAGCATGCAGACTTTCTCATATTGTCATACAAATTCATTTGTCACTGCCATTAAGCTGTGCCCGTCCTGTAACAAGCCAAAATGGGAGACAGTCAGCATTAAGGGTTAAGTACAGAAGGTAACCTGGAATGTATAAGGACAAGAAATACTCATATTTGGATGTTGGGAGTCACACAAATGTGTTGAACATTACTTAACAGCACACCATCAGGAAACAAATCTATTAGCCCTGGTGTGTTGTTCAGGATTTTTTTTTTTTTTCAGAGAACTTCATGATAATGGATAATAAAAATGGGTGGGTCTGTTTTAAAATTTTGGTTTCAAATGGATCCTTTAAAATTTAAATAATCAGGAGTAAATACTACAAAAAGAATAGATAAGTTATATGATGCAAATTATACAAAAATAAATCAAGAAATAAGAAAAGATTTGGAGAGATGGTCACTTCTTAGTTTGGATTTCATCTCAAGGATAGAGATAATTAAGGTTAATATTTTACCAAGGTTTTTATATTAGTTTCAGTCCCTCCCAGTGTTAATCCCACAAAAACAATTTATAGAATGGGATATGTGGATATCAAGGTTTATATGGGGAGGAAAGAAACCCAGGACCGGATACAAAACTCTGCAGCTCCCTAAAGACAAACGAGGTCTGGCTTTACCAAGCCTAAAGGAATATTTTTATGCTGCACAAATCAGACCTTTGATATACTGGTGCAAGGATGGTATATTGCGAGATGGAAAAATTTTGAAATAGGGAGGAGGGACATAGAAGTACGAAATCTAGTAACACATAATGATTATTGGGCAAAAATGATAATCAATTAGATCTAATAACTAAAACTACAATTGGAATATGGAACTCAGTTGTTGAAAGATACAAACTGGAAAAAGAGATAAAGATTTTGAGTTTGTTTGCATGGGATTCAAGGTTTATACCTGGTATCCATGATAAAGGGTTTAAGTAATGGATGAATAAAGGCATCACAGCAATATGGGCAATGACGGATTGAGGCAAGTTGCAGAGTTTCGAAAAGTTAAGGGGAAAATTTGAATTAGAGGAACATTTACAATTTCAGTATTTACAAATAAAGGACTATTATGAGAAGGAGACAAAAACTGACACAATGAGCAAAGTTATTGAGGTTTTTCAGAAAGCCTATGAGGGGAAAAAATGCAGAGTGATCTCAGTTCTATATAGAGGTTTGATGGCATGTAGACAGGCTTCCTCTTTGTATATCAAAGAAAAATGGGAAAGAGAGTTGAAGGAACAAATAACTGAGGAAGAATGGTTTACTATTTGTAAAACGCAGTGCACAGCCACCAACTCCTGGATCTGGAGAGTGTTCAACTGGAAAAATATGGCTAGATTTTTTATAACTCCCAAAATTAGGAAGGAATTGACATCTAGCCAGCAACCATGCTGGAGATCATGTGGACACATGGATGTAGGTCACACACATATATTTTGGTCTTGCCAAAAGATGAAAGGATATTGGAATATAATATGGCGGGACTTAAAAACAATAATTGGGTATGAGATACCCAAATCATGTAAGATACTTTACTTGGGAAATTTGACATAAGACACAATACAGAGAGAGGACGAGTATCTTCTTAAAATA
Source organism: Acanthurus tractus (assembly GCA_029783725.1). Taxonomy (NCBI): domain Eukaryota; kingdom Metazoa; phylum Chordata; class Actinopteri; order Acanthuriformes; family Acanthuridae; genus Acanthurus; species Acanthurus tractus. The sequence continues at coordinate 8,443 of JAQNCA010119623.1, read as the reverse complement.
TTGTTATCGGCAAGTAAAAAGGCAATTACAAGATTATGGTACAAAGAGGAACCGCTGACCGAGGAGCGGTGGCTGCGCATTGTGGAAGAGATCTATGCTATGGAAAAACTGACACATAAACTGAGATTACAAGAGACACAATTTAATCAAAAATGGGAAAATGGACTTATTATAGAAGCCAGAAAGAGGACACTACCACCACCACTGGACAATAAGGGTTTTACGAAAAACATAACTGTCTAATGACTTATTCATGATGCACCTTCACACTTTAACTGTTCAAAGAAAATGTTAATAAAAAAATAAGTAAAAAAATAAAAAAAGACCAAACAAAAAATAAAAAAAATAAAATTTAAATAATTTATAAAGACCAGATGCCCAATTTCAATTCAACTAAATTATTTACGACAGCAAGTATAAAGTACAAGTAGTTTTTTTTTTTCCTGAGGAAAGATCCCTAACCAAAATTACAGGACTTTGAATGGTGTTTTATAGTTTGATATCTTTTCCACAATACCTAGTTCTAAATCCTTCTTTCATTGACAGTTTAAGGATTGGCTCAAGCAAATTATTAACCTTGGTTCTGTATTCCTTTCCTATTTTTACCATTTGTAAGTGCCCAGATACTCTCTTTGAGCAAATGAAGTTCCGAAAGGCTAAAACACACCAAGAGTTTGGAATAGTGATATTGCATTCACATTTTTTTACACATTGTCATGCTGGCAGTGTTTTGTGGTGTGTCAAACACCTGTCCTGAAAAAAGAATTATGATTTTGTGAGGCAGCTGCCAGATCTCAGTAGAGTATGCAGGCTCACTGCTCCTTTTTGATGTTTTTCATGCAAATGGGTTACAAATATAGCAAAAAAAAGCTTGTTTTAGTTGAAAGCAACAAATCAGTCATTTCATGAAATTTGTTCCTCAAATTACAGAGATTCAATGAGCAATAGTCAAGCTTTTGCTTAGAGTAAGACAGTTGGTATAAGACATGAAATATCACCCTAATTTTATGTATATATCTTGTGTATGTGTTTGTGCATATTGTTCATGTCATTGGTTATGATAAACCCTTGTCCAGGGAATTAGAAGTGAGATTCCCTACAAATAACATACTGACATCCCCTCACTCCTCCACCCTTATACTCCTGTCTCAGCTTGTCCTGTCTTTGTAGTCACTGGAGTCAGAGTCCTTGTTAGAGCTGCTGTAAATCACTTTGTTACCTGTTGTGAAACTGGTCTCACTAGCTACATGACCAACTAAGCTAACAAGTTAATGGTGACTTTTAGCTCTAGCCAAAAAGAGCTACAACAAAGAGTACATATCAGGGGTCACCAACTATATTTGTCAGAGGGCCAGAATTTTGACCATAACATTATTACTAGAATTTTGGCATAACCAGAATTTTGGCATAACATTATTATTTGATGTTTATTGTTTATATTTTTTCATTTCATTACAAAACTGAAGGCATTTTTAGCCTTTATGAGTCAGGCTCTTATCACCTGTACCACAGTCAACCACCAGGAGTGATAGAGATATTTTGCCTCAACTCAATTCAATTCAACTTTATTTATAGAGCACTTGAAAAACAAACAAAGGAAAAGTTGATATGGAAAACAGATCCTTTAATGATGACTGGACTGAAAAGTATGCATTTATCATGCCAACCTTCCAAAATGCGTCACCTGTGTGCCTCATTTGCAACAAAAGTGTTGCTGTTGCAAAAGAATATAATCTGCGCCGTCACCACAACACTTAACAAACAGTGCAGCGAGTTTGTTCTCATTTCACAATGTAGCCTAAATAGAGTCACAAATGGTGGGGATTACTAATAGTTAAGAGTCTCAGTTGTTGCTGTTTTCAGTTGCTTTAATAACACTATTAAAGCAACCACACAATATTTTCTCTTTGATCCTCACAATTTTGGAATCCAGTCGCGGGCTGGATTCACGTGCGGACCGCCAGTTGATGATCGCTGATGTAGAGTTTTCTGGAGGTCGTGTCACCCTCAAGTCTGGCTCTCAGATAGTGTCCTGGATAGAAAGAAGAAAGAGCAGTATTAGGTGAATCATCAAATGAAACATAAATATAGTAATTAAATAATCATTTCACTAATTTATACTTTTCCATTTCCCCCTTTTTATCATACTGAATTTAATTTTGAGGTTAGAAATCATTATTTTATGTGACATCAGCACCACTGACACAGATAGTAACGATGCAATTTTTTGAAACGATGTTCAATTTGTCACAATGACTTGGCTCTGCGGATGGTAAACGGCTTCCAACCGGTGTTTAATACCTGGTTTTTGCTAATTCAATTTTACTGTTTTATCCACAAACTCTTTTCCATTATCTGAGGATATCCGTTCTGGTTGTCCCCTCCCGCTTATCACCTCGCGACACAAAAACTTTGCAACAGTTGAGCATCCTTTCGCTGAGTTGGAATCAATTTGTTCAAGTGAGTAAAGTGCCCAAAAACCACAGTCTTTTGTAATCTTTCTCCTAATCTCCCCGCCTTGCAACATGGGCCAACCCATGTGCCTCTTGAATCATTAGACCTAGCAGGTCTCTACTAATCTGCTACAGTTGTGGGCAAAGTGACCAAACTGTTCACAATTATAACATACTTCTAAAGGCTGTTGAAAACTTGGATAAATGTTTCCTCTTCTCATGCACCATGTCTCTGGCTGACCAAAATCTGGTTGTGGAGAAGAACCAATTGGGGCCACAAATAATGCTTGGGGCGATTGAAACTGGTTCTGTTCTGGTTGCTGTTGTAGTTGTTGATTTAGTAGAGATTGACTCTGCATGACTAAGGTCTTCTTTTTGTTATCTATTAACTGTATTTGAGTTAGTTTTCTGAGAGTTTCTTGGTCCTGTTCTCTCTTATCTTGCTCTTTTTTTGATATAGCTCAACTTGATGTGCTATACGATCTGTCTAAATGCCTTTTGTCATGCTGCCCAAACCAACCATTTCTGCCAGCTTACTCCTCACTGGTAGAGGCTAAAATACAGCCCTTTCTGTATTTTAGCTCTCAGAATTGATTGCTCCGCACTGGTTTAAATCTGGGTCATGTCCTGTAACATTCCTCCATACTTGATGGGCCCTCAACACATAAGCCCTTGGGTTCTCCTGTAGCCCCAATGGCTCAATAAGGATATTATCAGGATGTACATTCGTTGGAAATTTATCCTTCAGTGCTCCCTATATGCAACCTCTGCTTGCAGCAAACAACTCTGGATCATTCACTTAAGTCATCACATAGCAATTAAGTCCAGCTTTCTGTAGGATCTCCTCCATAGCTGGAACTCCTAGGAGGCTAGCCAAAAGTCTTTTAATATCTCCTATTGCAGGTTGTGTTCCCACTAAAACTTCTTCCAACTTTGATAAAATTTCCATGGATGTGCCCCATCTTGACGAGAGTAACTTTTTAAGTATATCTGACATATCTGTATTGTGCCAAGGCTAATACTCAAGATTCTCGAGATCTTTGCAATACCCTTAACAAGAGAATTTTTCTTCTGAACTATATCATCAGGGGTAATCAGTTTTGAAATTTTATTATCAATTTTTATTATTATGTAATAGCTTTCTTATGCTCTTGCACTGTAAATTAACCCCAAATTAATTACAATTAATTTATAAATCACCACAGGCCAACAAGCAAAACAAATTTCCCCAACTTCAAAGGAAACCAAAGCTTATTGATATGAATTAGACCATATACAGATAATGGAACCAGGGATCACAGGTTTCAACAATTATTCAAACCAATCAACTATAACAACTATAACCCAGGACTTGATTCCATTAATTAATCAAATGCTTTAGTTAGTCAATCTGTTGCCAAGCCTTCTTCCAAACTCATTGTAATATGTAATACCTTATATGTATATGAATAAACAAAAGTCAGCAACCAATAAAATACATACTATGACAATGTTTATCAATCCCACTATCTACACCGAAGTGTATATGCACATATGTAAATGCAGTTTTCTATGTGAAAAGTTTGTGGATAAAAATACACTGGCCTTGATCAATTTAGATGCAGGACCCACACACGCAATCCTCAGCAAGCCCCAATTTGGGTAAAGCAGATCAACTGTCCTCCTGTCTGCTCTATGGAGGATCCAAATTTCAGACAGATTCCATATTCTTAGTTTTCCCCAATTCTCTTAACCACAGTCAAATATAAGTAAAGAGAGAAAACAGATTAAGAATATAATGTCTTCAGAGTGTTCTAGGTCCTTATAAACCTTGCCATTTATAATTTATTGAATGTTAGACTTATTATCTATCAACACTTGAATCTTTTTTTCTTCTACATTACAGCTATTACTTATGAGAACTTTTTTTAATAGATGCAAATGTATCATAATCTTTTATACTACTTTCTGCAAACCAGCTTACTCATTTTTCTCTTACATTCTTATTTCTAAATATTCTTATATTACTTTAAAGTATTAGTTAAATACAATTAGTATTTTATGATTAATTATGAATCAATTATTCTAGTATTCTAATATTACTTATTATACTAAATTATAGTAGTCTACTTTATTTCTATACCTCCCTATCTTATAGAAAAGAAAGGTAGGGGAAACCTAATTTCTTCTCTTTTCAGCAAGAGCTAATTTTATTGGCACTTAACATAGGCACCATCTCTTGCTTCTTCTCTTACTCAGTCAAAGGCTTGTCAACTTTATCAGATCTTCTAAAGATCACTATGAGACTCATTTCATTTTCCAACTTTATAAACATCCCCTTTAAAGGAAGACTCATCCGTTTTTCATACTAATAAAGCAAGAATATTAACCTCATAATTACTACTAAGCCTGCACGATTAATCGTTTTTGAACCTCGATGTAGATTCACCCTTACATGCTATTTCATTTCTAAATTAAATTGATTTTTTCCCAAGAGCCGGCGGCATGTGTCAAAGTTGTAAACAAGGCTCCAAGGCTTCTCCCTTATCCTATGACAAAGCGCCTTTTGGTACGCGATCCATGGCACGCAGAATCAAAGGGCCCTATGGTACACTTTGGGCCGCTCGCCAGTGGCGCATTGGGCGTGGAAAGTTAAAAATTAATTCAGGTGAGTTTCAAGGTCAACCTTTGCCGCCTTGATCCAGGAGCAGCAGAGGAATCCTGCTCTGCTCTGCCCAATGCGCCACTTCCGCACAGCCTGTAGTCCAATCAGCTGGGTAGAATCATCTAATCAATTCATAAGTGTTTCATGGGTGTTTCTCTGGCCAAAAATGAATGAACCAATAGGAGAATCCGCTTTCATTCCATTTAAAGACTGGTCCCGCCGTGCACCAGTGGCGCGGGCATATTGGTATCCTACACCCAGCGTAAACACGGCTGAACTACAAGGACTTATCTATTTATTTATTCATTTATTAATTCATTCATTCGTTCATTTATTCGGCTGGACGGGGACAACGCTCAATGAATGTATTGTGTCAGACAGCTCTCAGCTGATCCCCCCTTAAGTCAAAACGTTTAGAAAGCAAACATTTCCATATTTTGTCATATCTTTTTCTTCAATATATTTTCACTTGCGCGCAAACGCGCACATACGCATGCACGCACGCATGCGTACACGCACACACCTAGCAATTAAATTCATTTAGTGAATAGAATATATATATGGTAATTAATGGTTGTTTTTCTTTCAGCCGCTTGTTGATATTGAATTTAAACCATGAAAGATTCAGCGGTGTTTCAACTCTTTGCTCAGGGTTCATGTTACAGATAATTATTATTTAATCCTTGTTTTTCTGATCAAACAAATAGGCTGACAGGAACAAGGAAGTTTGCTCACGCTGTCAGCGACCGATCTGTTAAAGACGATCCGACAGTTGAGATCCTGTCCCATCGATAAAGATTAATCTGGCATTATGAATACAGTCATTCCTAATTTTAAATTTCACATGTGTGTCTGTTGGGGTGGGTGGCGGGTGGGGGGTCACATAAATGAAAGGGGTATGAACATCTTAGCCAAACGCGCGATACACACACTCCCATACACACGCTGTTTACTTCAGACTTCATATTTTGTGATCAAAAATATTTTCAAAGGACATTTTACTAATTTAACTAAATGTGTCCAAAGCACATCTAAATATTTTACACTACTGAGAGACAAAAACAGAAAAGAAAGGTGTGTTTGATTGTGGAGAAGTGTGTGAGCACGTTGGCCAACTGTGCCCTATCTTACGGTCCAGGCTGTTTTTACATTTGCGCCTCAGTTTAGACCAGGTTTTTGCTGGTCAATTCAAAGCTTAAAAAAATCGAGATTCATATTTGTTGCTGAATCGTGCAGGCCTAATTACTACTTTTTCTTATCTAATCACAACCTATATATGTTAATTATATACAACAAAAAACATTTCAGAGTGTCTTGCCGACTGTTGAACCGCAACACATCACACACACATTAGACACTCACACAGATTGGAAACACACAGATAAAGACACACATAAGCTAACCTCATACTCCAACATAAGAGCGCTTAATCTTAATTTTTTTTAAGGTCGACTCATTTGTATTTATCTATGATCCTCAATGAAACTTCTCACTGAGGATTGAGCTCATCAAACTTCACAATCTACTTTAAGCCTCATTTAGCCCCTTTTTCTATATTTCACTTCTCTTTTCTCTATTTTATTTTCCTTAGGGAAATGTTAGGCAGGGATAGGTCCACTGGAAGGTCAGATGGGTCGACTAGCCAGACTGTGGACATTAATTTAAGTTAAATTTGAGTTTCCAATAGATGTTTATTTATTATGTGTCCCTACCTAATTTTCAAACCCTCCTTTTCAATTGGCATTGAAATCATAAATGGTCGCCTGGAGCAGAGGACTGTTGGGAGAATTTTCCTGTCTGGATTGTTGGAAGGATACTCTTGAAAGTTAGCTGCCTGACAGGTTTTAAATTTATTGCTATAGACTATGCTGTATTAGGTACAGATAGGAGGGTACATTATAAAGAAATTTGCCATTATGTGACCCTACTTGAACGATGTAGAAAATTGACAACCCTAAAGTGTGATTACTCTCTTTTTCCAAGACTCTGTGTAGTCTAGAAAGGGGAAATGTTTAAGATACTACAGAAGTTGAAGGTATTAAAGTGTCAGTGGTGCTGGGAGCACTGGGGATCTAATTACCGCCTGTGTCTGCGGACCAGGATATCAATGTACATTTGCTTGACTGAGATATATAATTTCACTGCAGTGCGTTTCTGACACTGTATAGGCACATTGGCTATCATGTTCACCATGCCTGAATGGAAATAGAGACAACATTGGAAAAATCATCTGCTGCTTTTGGAACAATCTCTTCTCTCTTTGAAACAAATTCCTGACTAAACAGTCAAATTGGCAAACAAGAACCTGCTACTGTTCTTGATTTAGTGTTAAAATGATTTCTAACACAGCATCCTTTGATTTCTGATCTCCCTGCTGTGCTTGTTGACATGGAACCAGGGCTTTGATTTGACTCACAACAGGACCTTGTTTTATTCCCAGATTGCCCTATTTTCCCTCTAACCTAGTTAATGTCTTGCTCATCAGTACTGGAAACTCAGACCACCTCAGGCAGTATGACAGGGTTTCATACACTCTGAAAGAAAGTCTTTTGACTGTGAAACCTTACTAGAAATGTTCCAAAGAGTACCCAGGTTAATCAGTGATGTAAGTAGAATTTCATTCACATTCTATGAGATGCAAATGGTGCACTTGTGAATGGTGGACTGGTGCACTTAGTCCACCTGACCTTGACCCAGCATCTTGTAAAAAAAAATTTCACAGATAACCAATTGGTACTACACTTTCTGCTGATTAGAATGAAATATAATGCAACATGAAATGTTTCATGTGATCAATTTTTGTATCTGAGTAGCTATTTACTTCAAACACGTAGTGCTTCATACTCTTTCCTGCTTTTTGATTGTTGTTAGGGAACTGTAGACAAAACACAGAGACTTGCTTAAACCTAATGAAATATTTGCAATAAGTGAACACACATCCGACGTGGACTATTACCAGTTGCTTTCACATATAAACCTCAAACAGTGTCCACAGAATCAGGACATTGAGTGATGTTGTAGAAAATGGCTGGTTACACTGTAAGAGAAGCCTGGATGCTATACTTACAAAAGGATCAGTGCACAATACTGAAGTTGTTGTGCATCATTCTTTTAAATTCATTCTTTTATTTTTATTTTTATTTTTATTATTACTACAAGCTTTTCTACTGTTAGCATTGTTATTAGTACTCTTAATAATATCAATATGAACACACTTACATATAGCTTTCAAATAGGTTAACATATAGATTTATCTTTGCTTTTGGCCATGCTCTCCCTCCTCCTTTCTATCTATCCCCTTCCCCTCCCCTCTTGTCCCCCCCTTCTTTCTCTCAACCCAACCGGT
>JAQNCA010118758.1:0-17864 GCA_029783725.1 Acanthurus tractus | reverse complement strand
GGAGATGAAGGGATTTTAACCCTTATTATTCACTCTATCAAAGTGACCCTTTAATCAGGCACAGCTCCTTGATTACATTGGGGGGAACCCAACAAACGAGAGGGAGAGGGATAAGTGGAACAGTAGAATAGCCAGAGAGAAGGGGAGGAAGTTTTTTCAAATCAAGTGCATTAATTGGTCATATCGAAATCGAGGGTAAGAGGCTCGCACCCATAAAAATACAACTGAGAGAAGGGAGGCTTTTAGTATAAGGGTTATGGTAGTTAAAGTTGGAAAAGGAAGAAGCAAGGTGGACCCTAAAAATAGGGTAGCGGAAAGAGTGTTTATGAGGAGAATGTTAGCGTATTCTGCAAGAAAAAATAGTGCAAAAGGCCCCCCGGCATATTCTACATTAAAACCTGATACGAGCTCAGATTCCCCCTCTGTTAAATCAAAAGGGGCTCGGTTGGTCTCTGCTAATGTTGAAATATACCATATAATTGCAAGGGGCCATATTGGGAAAATTAATCACACGGCTTCTTGTGCTGTACTGAAGGTTTGAAGTGTAAACCCTCCTGTGTGAATAATAATGGCGAGTAGAATTAAGAAAAGGCTTACCTCATAGGAAATGGTTTGTGCTACAGCTCGAATGGCACCAATTAAGGCATATTTTGAATTTGATGCTCAACCTGAACCCAAGATAGAGTAGACTGCAAGACTTGAAATAGCGAGTACGAATAGAATACCTAGGTTAAGGTCTGCTAGTGCATGGGGGAGTGGTATAGGAGCTCAAATAGAGAGTGCCAGCGTTAGTCCCATGATAGGGGTAATCAGGAAGAGAATGGGAAAAGAAGTGGTTGGGAGAATAGGCTCTTTCAAAAATAGTTTTACGCCATCAGCAATTGGTTGTAGTAGTCCGTAAGGTCCGACCACGTTTGGCCCTTTTCGGAGTTGTATGTATCCTAACACTTTACGTTCCAGGAGTGTCAAGAATGCGACGGCTAGAAGAATGGGGACAATTAAAGCTAGATGGTTGAGCACAAAGGCAATGATGGGTGAATTCATAGTTAAGGAGAGGATTTGAACCTCTGGTCGAAAGGGCTTAGGTCTTTTGCATTAGCCGGGCTCTGCCACCTTAACAAGTCATTTTCTTTGACTTACAGAGTGTGCCCTTTTATCTACTTGAGTGGGAGTCAGAAGATTGGGGGAAGGCATACGGGTTGCATTGGCCTTTTCTTTTCGGTCCTTTCGTACTAGAAAAGAACATACATAGATAGAAACTGACCTGGATTACTCCGGTCTGAACTCAGATCACGTAGGACTTTAATCGTTGAACAAACGAACCCTTAATAGCGGCTGCACCATTAGGATGCCCTGATCCAACATCGAGGTCGTAAACCCTCTTGTCGATATGGGCTCTGGAAGAGGATTGCGCTGTTATCCCTGGGGTAACTCGGTCCGTTGATCGGCTCTGCCGGATCACTTTTAGTCAGAAGTTCTGTTAGTTAGAGAAGTGTCTCTTAGTTTTAGGGGTTAGTGCCCTTACTCTACGTGGGGGTTTTATAGTACCCCGCGGTCGCCCCAACCAAAGACAGTGGAACAGCCTCCGATTAGTTTAGGCCCTTGGCAGGGTTCGTTTAACACGGGCTGGTCTTGTGTCTAAAGCTCCACAGGGTCTTCTCGTCTTATGTTGTTATCCCCGCTTCTGCACGGGGAGATCAATTTCATTGACCGGGAAAGGGAGACAGTTAAGCCCTCGTTGTGCCATTCATACAGGTCTTCATTTAAAAGACAAGTGATTGCGCTACCTTTGCACGGTCAAAATACCGCGGCCGTTAAATCTATGATCACAGGGCAGGCGGGACCTCTTATTCTGGGGTGGCAAGAGGCGGTGTTTTTGGTAAACAGGCGAGGCTTCATTAGGTTTTGCCGAGTTCCTTCCCTTCCCTTCCGTCTTTCTCGGGTTATGCACTCTTGTGTAAGGTTAACGTATTAATTATGAGTAAATTTCTAGTTGTCTGTTTTTAACTCATCTCCCTCTTCTGGGGGCGTTAAGTTTCAGTGAGTTGTTCGTTCTGATGTACACTTGTGCTGAGAGAGGCTCAGTGCTCTTATTACTCATATTAGCATCGTCACGCCCATGGTTGCATGGGGCGGCCTGGTATAAATAAGCGGGTTAAGAGGGGTTGGTCGGAATTAGGGGCGGTCATAGTTCTTGAGCTTTAACGCTTTCTTTTTAGGTGGCTGCTTTTAAGCCCACTAAAGTACTTAACCTTGGTGCGTTATGATCTTTACCCAGCTTATAAAGCTGTTTCTTTTTACAAAGGGGCTGTACCCCCTTTGTTTTACTCTTTCTTACTTCTTTTTACTGTTGAAGGCTAGGGCCCGGAGGGGAAGAAGAAGATGAAAGGCTGAACTCCTATTCGTTTCACAGGCAACCAGCTATTACCAAGTTCGGTAGGTTTGTCACCTCTACTCAAAGCTCTTCCCACTCTTTTGCCACAGAGACGGGCTTGCCCTTCTAAACAGGCTGTCTTGGAGTAGCTCACTTGGTTTCGGGATGTCAAACTAAAGTTCTCTTTGCTTGAATGAGACTAACTAAATCATGATGCAAAAGGTACAGGGGGGTATCTCTGCTTTTTGGTGCTTTACTGAGTTGTTTCATTTCTCTTTCAGCTTTCCCTTGCGGTACTTTTTCTATGGCTTCTAGGTCTTTTTCTGTCTCCCATACTTAAGAGGTAAAATGGTTTGTTATAAGGAGATTAGTATTTTTAGGGGTAAGAATGGTTTTAGGGTGTTTTTTTAGAGTGAGCTAGCTGTTGGGCTTCAGGGCGGCCTGATTTGCACAGGCGACTTCTCAGTGTAAGGGAGATGCTTTTCTGTCTTAGCTACGCTCTGATTTTTCCAAGTGCACCTTCCGGTACACTTACCATGTTACGACTTGCCTCCCCTTTGCTTGTATGTTGTATTAGTTAGTTAATGGTTGTTAGCTTGGGGAGAGTGACGGGCGGTGTGTGCGCGCTTTAGGGCCGGTTTCAGCGGAACACTCTATTTCCTGCTTACTGCTAAATCCTCCTTCTAACATGCGTTTCAGCACATTGTTCGTTTTCCCTGGTTGTAGGGAATGTAGCCCATTTCTTCCCCCCTCATTTGCTACACCTCGACCTGACGTTTTGGGCTGTGCTAGTTTTGCTTACTATTAGTCCTTCACAGGGTAAGCTGACGACGGCGGTATATAGGCGGGAAAAACAAGAGGGGGTGAGGTTAAACGGGGGTTATCGGTTCTAGAACAGGCTCCTCTAGGTGGATCTTAAGCACCGCCAAGTCCTTTGGGTTTTAAGCTGGTGCTCGTAGTACCCTGGCGGGCAGTATGTGTATTAGGCTGCCAAAGTTTAAGGCTGTGCATAGTGGGGTATCTAATCCCAGTTTGTTTCACAGCTTTCGTGGGGTCAATATTGGTAAAGCCACTTTCGTAGTAGGGCTTCTTACCCTCGAGAACGTATAACAGTAGTGAGGGCGTTCGGCTTTAGTTTTGGGTTCTTTTAACCACTCTTTACGCCGAGTGTCGGTCAACTTGGGCCTCTCGTATAACCGCGGTGGCTGGCACGAGTTTTACCGGCCCTTTTAGCTGTGACTAAGTCAAGTTTTCACTTATTGCTTAATATTTATCACTGCTGAGATCCCTTGGGGGTGTGGCTAAGCAAGGTGTCATGGGCTGCGTGGGCGCGTGCCTGATACCAGCTCCTTGTTCCGGGTAGAGGAACTGTGGGGCATTCTCACGGGAAGGCGGATACTTGCATGTGTAAATCCAGCTACAGCTGACAGCAAAGTCAGGACCAAGCTTTTGTGCCTACGAAACCTTTCTAGGGTTTGTCTTAACATCTTCAGTGTTATGCTTTAGTTAAGCTACGTTAGCATGTGCAATATTGTAATAATATAATAAACACACTTTTTTGGGACCAAAATGCTTCTAGGGGTTTTCCTGTTTCCGGGGGGTTTGCAGGAGCTATGACATCTTAGGAGTTTAGGGGGGTAGGGGGGTTTACGCTCAAAAAAGAGGGGGGATATAGGAGTTCTTGTTGAAAGTATTACATGTCTTATGCTCTTGAAATCCCTTATGCAACTCTTTTATGATTGTCTTTTATCACACATAACGTATACTTATGCAAGATTAATGTTCAACCTTGTCGAGCTGGTTACATTGCACTCTGAAATGCCTATTGAAAGGAAAAAAAAATAAAGAGAACCCCCTACACTCTGGAAAGAATGCCCGGCATGCTGGGTAACGAGGAGTATGTATTTACACCATTAACTTATGCAAGCGTCGATGAAAGTGTGAGGGTTGTCCAATTAATGGCCCTGAAGTAGGAACCAAATGCCAGGAATAGTTCACTGAGTGAAACCCCCACAAATAATTGTCCCTCACCTTCAATAACCGTTAACATTAAGAAATCAACTGATGGTCGGTTCTTACTACATACGCTGTTTTCTCTTGTCGGGATGTTGAGTGCTTGGTATAAATTTACTTGTGGACTTATCTGTTGACACCCTAAATCTCTCCGTCTTTAACCCAAGTACTTTACGAGGTTTCTGTAATGGTTTATGTATTGTTTGCTTCAATCTTTATTATTTAATTGGTTGACTGATTATGGATGGTTATCAATCTTCTCATGCCCATGATTACACCCAGTTATATGGTTCATATAGATTAATGGTGTTTATACATATATGTCCTAAAATTTTGTACGGTGGGGCGAAGTCCGGCAAAGAATAGTTTAGTTGAGAATCCTAGCTTTGGGAGTTAGGGGCGGGGGTTAGAATCCCCCTTCTTTGAAGCAGTAGGAAGGACTTTAACCTTCGACATTCGGCTTACAAGACCGATGCTCTAACACTGAGCTACTAATGCATTGTCACTCGAGCATTTTATTTTCTGCTCATCCTACTGCGGGGGTTAAAACGAGGAAGAGGAAGAAGTAAAGGAAGGAGGCAACTTGACCGATGATGATAAAGGGGTGTTCAACGGGCATTCCTCCGATTCATGTGAGGATAAGGACATCTGCAATAAGGACTCAGAATAAGAATTGGGTGATTGGGCGGAATGTAAGTCCTCGTTGTTTGGATGTGTGAAGAATTGGTACTACTATAAGGACCAGAATTGAGAAAAGTAGGGCTAGGACGCCGCCTAGTTTATTTGGGATAGAGCGTAGAATGGCGTAGGCAAAGAGGAAGTATCATTCAGGTTTAATATGTGCGGGGGTGACGAGGGGGTTTGCAGGGGTGAAGTTATCGGGGTCTCCCAGAAGGTTGGGTGAGAAGAGGGCGAGGGAAATTAGTGCAATTAGTAGGGCTGCGAATCCTAAAAGATCTTTGTATGAGAAGTAGGGGTGGAAGGAAATTTTGTCGGCGTCTGAGTTGAGGCCTGTGGGGTTATTTGAGCCGGTTTCGTGGAGGAAAATAAGGTGAACTACTGTAAAGGCTGCGATAACAAAGGGGAATAGGAAGTGGAATGCGAAGAAGCGGGTGAGGGTGGCATTGTCAACGGAGAAGCCGCCTCAGACCCATTGAACGAGAGAATTTCCGATGTAAGGAATGGCAGAGGCCAGGTTGGTGATGACAGTGGCCCCTCAGAAAGACATTTGGCCCCAGGGTAGGACGTAGCCAACGAAGGCGGTTAACATAACAAGGAGAAGAAGGATTACACCAATATTTCATGTTTCTTTGTAGAGATAGGAGCCGTAATAGAGGCCTCGTCCAATGTGCATATAAATGCAAATAAAGAAGAAAGAGGCTCCGTTAGCGTGCATGTTGCGGATTAGTCAGCCGTAATTGACGTCTCGGCAAATATGGGCAACAGATGAAAAGGCGGTAGCGATGTCAGAAGTATAGTGTATAGCGAGGAACAAGCCTGTGAGAATCTGGGCTCCCAAGCAGAGTCCAAGAAGTGAGCCAAAGTTTCATCATACAGAAATGTTGGCTGGGGCTGGAAGATCTACGACTGCGTCATTGGCGATTTTAAGCAAGGGGTGAGTTTTTCGGAGGTTGGCCATTAAAGTTTTTGTAGTTGAATAACAACGGTGGTTTTTCAAGTCATTAGTCCTGGTTAGAATCCTGGCAAGAACCATGGCTTACATTATGCTTATGTTTTTATTTGGGTTAATTCTTGGGTTGGCAGCGGTTGCCTCTAACCCGTCTCCTTACTTTGCTGCTTTGGGATTAGTTGTGGTAGCAGGCATAGGGTGTGGGGTGTTAGTAGGGCACGGGGGTTCTTTTTTATCCTTAATCTTATTCCTGATCTATTTAGGGGGCATGCTGGTGGTGTTTGCATATTCGGCTGCTTTGGCGGCGGAGCCCTATCCGGAGACATGGGGAAGCTGACCAGTATTAGGGGCTATGGGTGCCTATTTGGGGGGCGTAGTGCTGGTTGCTGGGTTGTTCTGAGGGGGGTGATATGAAGGGTCTTGGGTGTCTTCTGATGAGTTTTCAGAGTTTGCGACACTTCGGGGGGACATGGGTGGTGTTGCCATGATGTATTCGTTGGGAGGGGGGTTGTTGATTTCAAGTGCGTGAGTGCTCCTGCTAACACTATTTGTAGTCCTGGAATTGACGCGGGGGTTAAGCCGAGGGGCTCTTCGTGCTGTCTAAGCGAGAAGTAAGAGTATAGATAAGGCAAGGGTGAAGAAGAAAAGGGTTAGGTATGTTTTAATTATTCCTTGTTGGATATTGCTTGTGGAGGAGATTAGAGGTGCGTTGAGAGAAACGATGGCTTTTGGTCCAATTTTTTCTATTCAGGTTTGATCTACCGCTTGAGAGGCCACAGCTTGTCCAAGGATGAGGTTAAGTTTTGGAGTGAGGCGATGGATGATGGCGGGGAAGAAGCCGAGCATGTTAGAGAAGTGGTGGGGTGAAAGGGAAGGGAACGTTTTAAATTGTTTGTTGGTTAGTGAGGCTAGTTCGAGTGCAATTAGGACCCCTAGAAGAGTCACAGCTAGGGCTGCTATCTTCAGGATGGTTGGTATTGATATAACAGGGGTTTTAAAGAGGTTAATGTTGGAGGTGATAAATAGTCCGGCAAGGATGCTTCCTCAGGCTAATCGTTTGATAGGGTTGATTACGGTTGGGTTGTTTTCGTTAATAGGGGAGAGGGCATTAAATCGGGGAAAGCCCATGGTAACAAAGTATACGACTCGTAGGCTGTAGATAGCAGTGAAAGAGGTGGCAATTAGTGTGAGGATGAGGGCTCAGGCGTTAAGGTAGGACGTGTTTATTGCCTCAAGGATGGCATCTTTTGAAAAGAACCCTGCTAAGAAGGGGGTACCTGTGAGGGCGAGGCTTCCAATTGTAAGAGCGGAAGAGGTGAAGGGGGTGAGATGGTGCATGCCTCCTATCTTTCGGATGTCCTGTTCGTCGTTCAAGCTGTGGATTACTGAGCCGGAGCAAAGGAAGAGCATGGCTTTAAAGAAGGCGTGGGTGCAGATGTGCAGGAAGGCAAGTTGGGGTTGGTTAAGGCCAATTGTTACTATTATGAGGCCGAGCTGGCTTGAAGTGGAGAAAGCTACAATTTTTTTGATATCATTTTGTGTAAGAGCGCATGTGGCTGTAAAAAGTGTGGTTAAGGCTCCAAGGCATAGACAGATTGTCAGGGCTAAGGGGGTTGTTTCGAATAGGGGGCTCATTCGGATTAAAAGGAAAATCCCTGCAACAACTATAGTGCTGGAATGCAGTAGGGCAGAGACTGGCGTAGGGCCCTCCATAGCGGAGGGAAGTCATGGGTGTAGGCCAAATTGGGCAGATTTTCCGGTTGCAGCAAGAATTAGGCCGAGTGCAGGGTAGGTGAGGTCGAAGCCTTTTGAGGCTATAAAGATTTGTTGTATCTCTCAGGAGCCGATGTTTATTGCGATTCAAGCCATGGAAAAGATAAGGCCAATGTCACCAACTCGGTTGTACAAGACAGCTTGGAGGGCTGCAGTGTTTGCATCTGCTCGGCCGTACCATCAGCCGATAAGTAAGAAAGACATAATTCCAACTCCTTCTCAACCGATAAAGAGTTGGAAGAGATTGTTTGCTGATACTAGGATAAGCATAGCAATGAGGAAGATGAGTAAGTATTTAAAAAATCGGTTGATGTTGGGGTCTGAGTGTATGTATCATGAGGCAAACTCTAGGATGGACCAAGTGACATAAAGGGCTACGGGGATAAATACTACTGAGTAAAAGTCAAATTTAAAACTAATGTTTACGTCAAAGGTGAGTGTATTTATTCAGGATCAATTTGTGATCACTGTCTCGGCCCCTTCATTGAGAAACAGGGCCAGGGGAAGAAGACTAACAAAAAATGCTATTTTGACGGCGGTTTTGGCTTTAGTCAGAGGCCAGTTATCTTCTAAAGGAGTGGTTGAAAAAGTGGTGAAGACCGGGTATAGTAGAAGAGTAAAGATTAGAAGTAGGCTGGTTGTCATTATTACTGAGGTGGGGTGCATAGCTGCTACTTGGATTTGCACCAAGAGTTTTTGGTTCCTAAGACCAACGGATGAGCTGTTATCCTTTAGAAGCGTCGAGTGAGCCCCGGGGTCCAACCGGAGGGGCGAAGATTAGCAGTCTTTGTTGCTGGCGAGCCTCTCTCGGTGGGCGAGGGGATTTTAACCCCTGTTTTTAGAATCACAATCTAACATTTTGGTTAAATTACGCCTACATGCTGATCAGCCTCAGATAAGTTCGGGTTTGAGGATGAGGAGGAGCAGAGGAAGAAGGTGGAGGGCCATAAGGAGGTGTTCTCGGGAGTATGAGGGGGTTAAAGCAAGTATGTGGGCTGGAAGGGGGCCTCGTTGTGTTATCAGGAATATATAGAGGGAGTAGCCTGCCGTGATTAGGGTGCCGCCTCCTGTAAGGATGATTGTTCATCATGATCAGTTAAAGACAGAAGAGATGATCATGAGCTCTCCCATTAAGTTTGGAAGGGGTGGTAGAGCGAGGTTAGCTAGGCTTGCAATAAATCACCAGGAGGTTATTAGGGGAAGGGCCATTTGTAATCCTCGTGCTAGTACTATTGTTCGGCTGTGGGTTCGTTCATAGTTTGTGTTTGCTAGGCAGAAAAGGGCGGAGGAGGTGAGACCGTGTGCAATCATTAGAATGAGGGCCCCTGTGAATCCTCAGGGGGTTTGAATTAAAATGCCTGCGGCTACGAGACCCATGTGGCTAACAGAGGAGTAGGCGATGAGGGACTTTAGGTCTGTTTGTCGAAGACAAATTGAGCCTGTTATAATTACACCCCATAAGGCAAGGACAATAAAGGGGTAGCTTAGTTCTTTAGTTAAGGGGTCTAGCATGATTATGATTCGTATTATCCCGTATCCCCCTAGTTTTAGAAGTACAGCAGCCAGAACTATTGAGCCTGCGACGGGGGCTTCTACGTGGGCTTTGGGAAGCCACAGGTGTGCGCCATAGAGTGGTATTTTAACTAGGAAGGCAAGGAGACAGGCAGTCCATCAGAATTTGTCGGCGTATGAAGAGAGCAGTAGGGGTTGCGTGAAGTGCAGGGTAAGTATGGAGAGTGTTCCAGCAGAGTTTTGCAGGAGTAGTAGTGCGACTAGCAGAGGGAGGGAGCCGGCCAAGGTGTAAAATAAAAAATAGGTGCCGGCGTTCAGACGTTCTGCTTGATTCCCCCATCGTGTAATAATGATTAAAGTGGGGATCAGGGTGGCTTCAAACATGACATAGAACATAATTACTTCTGTTGCGCCAAATGCTAGAATTAAGAAGACTTGAAGAGAGGCCAGGAGTATAATGTAGGTACGTTGGCGGCCAACAGGCTCGGAAGCGGTGTGGTTTTGGCTGGCTAAAATTATTAGGGGTAGCAATCAGCAAGTGAGGACAAGCAGGGGCGTAGAAAGGGGGTCTGTTGCTATAAGGGGGCTTAGGAAGGATCAGCCCGTGTCCTCTGGGTGATAAAGTCAGGATAGGCTAATAACTGCAATTGTAAGGCTATGTGCAAGAGCAGTAGTCCAAAGGTGTTTGGCAGGGACAAATAGAAGTGTGGGGAATAGCATAAGTGTAGGGAGAAGAATTTTTAGCATTGGAGAAGGTTGAGGCTTTGAAGGCGGTCTGTTCCGTGAGTTCGTGCAGTAGCAACTAGAAGGGCAAGACCTGCGCTTGCCTCACAGGCTGAAAAAGCCAGCAAAAGTATTGGTGAGGGGGCAAAGTTGGTGGAGTCTAGTTGTAGCGTCCAGAGGGAGAGGGCGATAAATAGGGAGAGCATCATGCCCTCAAGGCAGAGGAGGGCTGAAAGTAGGTGGGTTCGGTGGAAGGCTAAGCCAGCTAGGCCTAGAAGAAAAGTGGAAGAGAATGTAAATTGAGTGGGGGTCATTAAGCTATTGTGGACTTTAACCACAAGTTTTTGAGCCGAAATCAAATGTTTTAATTAAACTAATTGCCTATTCGGCCCATTCTAGGCCTCCCTGGAGTCATTCGTAGATTAAGCCAAGGGTTAGAAGCACTAGAACAGCTGTGGCCCATGCAAAGGTTATTAGAGGAGAAGTGAGTTGGTCGCCCCACGGGAGTGGGAGGAGTAGGGCGATCTCCAGATCAAACAGTAAGAAGAGGATGGCTACTAGAAAAAAGCGTATGGAGAAAGGCAGGCGGGCTGAGCCAAGGGGGTCGAAGCCACACTCGTATGGGGAGAGCTTCTCGTGGTCTGGGCTCATTTGGGGTAGTCAGAAGGAAACAATGGCTAAAATGGTAGATAGTGCAATAGAGATGGTGATTACTGTGGTGACAAGATTCATTATCTTTCCTTGGGTTTTAACCAAGACCGGGTGATTGGAAGTCACTTATACTAACGTTAATACTAGAAAGATTAGGATCCTCATCAGTAGATAGAGATGTATAGGAACAGTCAAACGACGTCAACGAAATGTCAGTATCAGGCAGCAGCCTCAAAGCCGAAGTGGTGCTCTGAAGTAAAGTGATACTGGATTTGGCGCATAAGGCAGATTGCTAAGAAAGTTGAGCCAATAATGACGTGAAGGCCGTGAAACCCAGTTGCAACAAAGAAAGTTGAGCCGTACACCCCGTCTGCAATAGTAAAGGGGGCTTCGTAGTACTCGAGGCCTTGGAGGAAAGTGAAATAAAAGCCTAGCAGAATCGTAAGTGTGAGTGATTGGATGGCTTGTTTGCGGTGGCCTTCTATGATGCTATGGTGGGCTCAGGTGACTGTCACACCAGAGGCTAGTAAGACTGCTGTGTTTAGAAGGGGGACTTCAAAGGGGTCTAATGTTGTGATGCCAGCGGGGGGTCAGCAGCCGCCTAGCTCTGGGGTTGGAGCTAAGCTGGCGTGGTAGAAGGCTCAGAAGAAGCCTGCAAAGAAAAACACTTCAGAGGTGATGAAGAGGATTATCCCATAGCGTAGTCCTTTTTGTACGGGAGGGGTATGGTGTCCTTGGAATGTGCCTTCTCGTACAATGTCTCGTCATCATTGGTACATTGTAAGGAGGAGAAGGACGAGACCTAGAGTTATTAGGGTTGTGGAATGAAAATGCATTCAGATTGCAAGGCCTGAAGTTATTAGAAGTGCAGCTACGGCACCTGTTAGAGGTCAAGGGCTTGGGTCTACTATGTGAAATGCGTGTGCTTGATGGGCCATTAGACGTTTTCTTGTAGGTAGAGGCTTAACAGAAGGACAAATACGTATGCTTGGATTATAGCTACGGCGACTTCTAGAAGGGTGAGGAGGAAGAGAAGGGCAGAGGTTAAAATAGCCACAGTAGGCATAAGAGGGAGGAGTACGAAAGCTGCAGTGGCAATTAGTTGAATGAGAAGGTGGCCTGCTGTTAAATTTGCTGTTAGTCGGACACCAAGTGCAAGGGGTCGAATAAATAAGCTAATTGTTTCGATAATAATTAGGACAGGGATTAAAGGGGTTGGGGTGCCTTCTGGAAGAAGGTGTCCTAGTGCATGGGTTGGTTGATTTCGCATGCCAATGATAACAGTGGCAAGTCAGAGTGGGACGGCGAATGCCATGTTTAGTGATAGTTGGGTTGTAGGGGTGAAGGTGTAGGGAAGTAGGCCTAGCATGTTAAGAGTAATGAGGAATAGTATTAGGGATGTTAATAAAAGAGCTCATTTGTGCCCTCCGGGATTGATGGGTAAGAACATTTGTTGTGCAAATCGGTTAATAAATCAGCCTTGGAGGGTTAGAAGGCGGTTATTGAGTCATCGTGCAGAAGGCTTGGGGAAAAGGGTTCAGGGTAGTGTAAGCGAGAGGGCAATAAGAGGAATGCCTAGGAATACGGGGCTTATAAATTGATCGAAAAAGCTTAGTGTCATGGTCAGTTTCAGGAGTCTGTTTTAGTTTTTTCTGAGCTAATAGCTGCAGGTTCATTTGGAAAGACGTGGGCTAGGACTTTAGGGGGGATTACGGTTACGAAAATAAGTCAAGAAAAGACGAGGATTGCAAATCAAGGGGCTGGATTAAGTTGAGGCATGTTCGCTAGGGGTGGTTGGGGGTCACCAATCTTTAGCTTAAAAGGCTAACGCTTTTCCCTGTTTAGCTTCTTAGCGAGGCGTCTTGAAGTATTAGAGAGGATCAGTTTTCAAAATGCTCAAGAGGTACGGCTTCTACGACGATGGGCATGAAACTGTGGTTTGCACCGCAAATTTCAGAGCACTGTCCGTAGAATACTCCGGATCGGGAGGCAATGAAAGCAACTTGATTTAGGCGGCCAGGTACGGCGTCTATTTTGATCCCAAGGGAGGGGACAGCTCAGGAGTGGAGGACATCTTCTGCAGAGACAAGGACTCGAATGGGGGACTCAACGGGGATGACCATGCGGTGATCTGCCTCAAGCAGCCGAAACTGGCCGGGAGTTAGGTCTTGTGTGGGAATCATATAAGAGTCAAAGCCGAGGTCTTCGTAGTCAGTGTACTCATAGCTTCAATATCACTGGTGGCCTATAGCTTTGATTGTGAGGTGGGGGTCATTGATTTCGTCCATAAGATAAAGGATGCGAAGGGAGGGAAGGGCAATTAAAATAAGGATTATTGCGGGCAAAAGGGTTCAAATAATCTCAATTTCTTGGGAGTCGAGGATATACTTGTTGGTTAATTTGGTAGAAACTATTGCTACAATAATGTAAAGAACAAGAGTGCTGATTAAAAAGACAATTATCAGGGCGTGGTCGTGGAAGTGAAGTAGTTCTTCTATTACAGGTGAGGCTGCGTCTTGTAAACCTAGTTGTGAGGGGTGGGCCATTGTGGGTAAGACACGCGGGGGTTTAACCCGCGATTATGCCTTGACAAGGCATTGTAATAAACACTTTACTAGTGTCTTATAGAAGAAAGTGACAGAGCGGTTATGTGGTTGGCTTGAAACCAACATACGGGGGTTCAACTCCTCCCTTTCTCGTCTTAATTAGGCCGCTAGTGGAGCGGGCTCATTTTCAGTTCATGTTTGTTGAATCTGAACGAATGCAGGTTCCTCGAAAGTGTGGTAGGGAGGAGGGCAGCCGTGTAGTCATTCAATATTTGTGGCAGTTAGTTCTACAGAGAGAACTTCTCGTTTAGAGGCGAATGCTTCTCAGATAATGAAGAGGAATATGATTACAGCTACTAGAGAGACAAGTGACCCAATAGAAGAAACAGTGTTTCAAAGGGTGTACGCGTCGGGGTAGTCTGAGTATCGTCGAGGCATGCCCGCGAGGCCTAGGAAGTGTTGTGGGAAGAAAGTTAAGTTTACCCCGAAGAACATAACCCCAAAGTGGATTTTTGTTCATGTGGTGTGAAGCGTGTAGCCGGAGAAGAGGGGGAATCAGTGGACAAAGGCAGCTACAATTGCGAAAACTGCGCCTATAGAAAGGACGTAGTGGAAGTGAGCTACAACGTAGTAAGTGTCGTGGAGTACGATGTCTAGGGAGGAATTGGCAAGGACAATTCCTGTTAAGCCCCCTACCGTAAATAGGAAGATGAAGCCTAGGGCCCATAGTATAGGGGTTTCTCATTTAATAGCTCCTCCGTGAAGAGTGGCTAGTCAGCTGAATACTTTTACACCTGTAGGAATGGCGATAATCATTGTAGCAGATGTGAAGTAAGCTCGAGTATCAACGTCCATCCCTACTGTGAACATATGATGGGCTCATACGATAAAACCTAGGAGGCCAATGGCCATCATTGCTCAAACCATGCCCATGTAACCAAATGGTTCTTTTTTACCAGAGTAATAGGCAACGATGTGGGAAATCATTCCAAAGCCAGGTAGAATAAGGATGTACACTTCTGGGTGGCCAAAGAATCAAAAGAGATGTTGGTAAAGGATGGGGTCACCACCTCCGGCAGGATCAAAGAAAGTTGTATTCAAGTTTCGATCAGTAAGAAGCATTGTAATTCCAGCTGCTAGGACGGGAAGGGAGAGAAGAAGCAGAACGGCTGTAATTAGTACGGCTCAGACGAATAGGGGGGTTTGGTACTGAGAAATGGCTGGGGGTTTCATGTTAATAATAGTGGTGATAAAATTAATAGCCCCTAGAATAGAAGAAATTCCCGCCAAGTGAAGGGAGAAGATGGTCAGGTCTACGGAAGCTCCCGCGTGGGCCAGGTTTCCAGAAAGAGGTGGGTAAACAGTTCACCCGGTCCCTGCTCCTGCTTCAACCCCTGAAGAGGCGAGTAGCAGTAGGAATGAGGGAGGAAGTAGTCAGAAGCTCATGTTGTTCATTCGAGGGAATGCCATGTCTGGAGCTCCAATCATTAGGGGAATGAGCCAGTTGCCAAAGCCACCGATCATAATTGGTATCACTATAAAGAAGATTATTACAAAGGCGTGTGCGGTGACGATTACATTATAAATTTGGTCGTCTCCGAGAAGTGCCCCTGGCTGGCTTAGTTCGGCCCGAATTAGGAGACTTAGAGCAGTTCCGATTATTCCGGCTCAGGCACCAAAGATTAAGTAGAGGGTGCCAATATCTTTGTGATTTGTCGAAAAGAGTCAACGTGTGATTGCCACAGGTAGGATGGCTGAGTATTTAAGCGGTGGATTGTAGCCCCATGCACAGAGGTGCGAATCCTCTTCTTACCAAGCCCTGAGGTGTATAACATATCAGATTGCAAATCTGAAGAAGCAGACTAAAACTCTGCCGGGGCTTTCCCCCGCCTTTCAAGGCGCGGCGGGGGAAAGTTAGACGGATGCTCGCTGGTTTGGGCGCTTAGCTGTTAACTAAGAACTTGTAGGATCGAGGCCTGCCTGTCTAGTAAGGCTTTAGCTTAATTAAAGTGTCTGTTTTGCATGCAGAAGATGTGGGTTAGTGTCCCGCAAGTCTTAACAAGAGCTGGGAGATTCTCACTCCCGCTTAGGGCTTTGAAGGCCCTTGGTCTAGGTGCTATCCTAAGCTCTTTAGCCAGTTGCGAGTACTAATGCTAGGGGAGTGAGAGGAAGAAGGCAAGTTGCGGCGGCAGTGGCTGTTGCTAGGGGGAGTGTTAGGTGGCGGTTGGGTAGTCGTCAGGGGGTTGTGCCGGAAAGGGTGTTGGGGGAAAGGGTCAGGGTTATTGCGTAGCAAAGGCGGAGATAAAAGTAAAGGCTAAGAAGGGCTGTTAAAGCTGCAAAAGTGGCGGCGATTGGGAGTCCCTGCTTTGTTAGTTCGTGTAGAATGAATCATTTCGGGCCAAAACCTGTTAGTGGGGGTAACCCTCCAAGAGAGAGAAGGACCAAGGGAGTAAATGCGGTTAGGACTGGGGTTTTCGACCATGAAGCAGTGAGTGCGGAGATAGTTGTGGCGGTGTTGTGTTTGAAGATGAGAAAGGCTGAAAAAGTCATAATGAAGTATGTGATTAGAGCAAGAAGGGTTAAAGAAGGTGCGAATTGTAGTACTAGAATTATTCATCCAAGGTGGGCAATGGAAGAGTAGGCGAGAATTTTTCGGAGCTGGGTTTGATTTAGTCCGCCTCAACCTCCAATCAGTGTGGAGGCTAATCCTAGGAGGATAAGTAGTGTGGAGGGGGAGGGTTGAATTTGAAGGAGAAGGGCAAAAGGGGCTAGTTTTTGTCATGTGGAGAGAATTAGTCCTGTAGTCAGGTCTAGTCCTTGTAAGACTTCAGGAAGTCAGGCGTGGAGGGGGGCTAAGCCAATCTTAAGTGCGAGGGCGAGGGTAATTAAGGTTGTGGGAAGGGGGTGGGTTATCTCGGAAATACCTCACTGGCCAGAGAGTCAGGCATTTGTTATGCTTGCGAATAGTAGTATAGCAGCAGCGGCTGCCTGGGTCAAAAAGTATTTAGTGGTGGCCTCTACTGCCCGGGGGTGGTGGTGTTGAGCTATGAGGGGCACAATTGCAAGTGTGTTCATCTCAAGGCCTATTCAGGCGAGAAGTCAGTGGGAGCTTGCAAAAGTAATTGTGGTTCCTAAGCCTATGCCCAGTAGAAGAGTGGCT
This sequence comes from Acanthurus tractus, assembly GCA_029783725.1. NCBI lineage: Eukaryota > Metazoa > Chordata > Actinopteri > Acanthuriformes > Acanthuridae > Acanthurus > Acanthurus tractus. The sequence goes on along the minus strand of JAQNCA010118758.1, from coordinate 1,482 downwards.
AAGATATACGGGTTCATTAGTAGAGGAAGGAGTTTAACCAACATGTTTGGGGTATGGGCCCAAAAGCTTAATTAGCTGACTTTACTAGGAAGTGGTGTAGTGGAAGCACTAAGAGTTTTGATCTCTTCAGGTAGGGTTCGAGTCCCTTCTTTCTAAGGAGTTGGGGGGATTTTAACCCCCATAATTCACTCTATCAAAGTGACCCTTTGATTCAGGCACAAATCCTTTTATTGTTGCGGAGGAAGCCCCGCAAATGTGATGGGGAGTGCAAGGTGCCAGATGACTAGGGCAAGCGTTAGTGGAAGGAAGTTTTTTCAGATGAGGTGCATGAGTTGGTCGTATCGGAATCGGGGGTATGAGGCTCGAACTCAAAGGAACAAAACTGATAGGAAAGAAGCTTTGAGTATGAGGGTAATGGTGGTGGCTTCCGGGAGAAATACTAGAAGGGAGGACCCGAGGAAGAGGGTGGCTGAAAGCGTGTTCATGAGTAGGATGTTAGCGTATTCTGCAAGGAAAAATAAGGCGAAGGGGCCGCCTGCGTACTCTACGTTGAAGCCAGAGACAAGCTCAGACTCCCCTTCTGTGAGATCAAAGGGGGCTCGGTTGGTTTCAGCTAGGGTGGAGATGTATCACATTGCTGCTAGAGGTCACGCGGGCAGAATTAGTCAGACGGCTTCCTGTGCAGTGCTAAAAGTCTGAAGTGTGAAGCCTCCTGTGAAGATAATGGCATTTAGGAGGATGAGCCCTAGGCTGACTTCATAAGAGATGGTTTGTGCAACGGCCCGCAGGGCTCCGATTAAGGCGTACTTAGAATTCGAGGCCCAGCCAGAGCCTAGAATAGAGTAGACGGCCAGGCTCGAGATTGCGAGGATAAAGAGGATTCCAAGGTTGAGGTCTGCTATAGGGTGTGGAAGGGGTATTGGGGTTCAAAGGGTTAGGGCAAGGGTTAGTGCTAATATGGGGGTAACAAGGAATAAAACGGGGGAAGAGGTTGAGGGGCGTACGGGCTCTTTTAAAAAGAGTTTTACTCCGTCAGCAATCGGCTGGAGGAGTCCATAAGGCCCTACTACGTTAGGCCCTTTTCGTAGTTGTATATACCCTAGTACTTTTCGTTCGACTAGTGTGAGTAGTGCGACTGCTAGAAGGACGAAAACAATTAGAATTAAGGGGTTTAAGACGTAGGAAATAATGGTAGAGATCATAGTTAAGGAGAGGATTTGAACCTCTGGTAGAAAGGGCTTAGGTCTTTTGCATTAGCCGGGCTCTGCCACCTTAACAAGCCATTGTCTGTGGCTTGAGGAAGATGCCCCTTTGTCTTTTTTAGTTGACGTCAAAAGGTGGGGGGAAGGCGTGCGGGAGGCAGAGGCCTTTTCTTTTCGGTCCTTTCGTACTAGAAAAGATCATGGCATAGATAGAAACTGACCTGGATTACTCCGGTCTGAACTCAGATCACGTAGGACTTTAATCGTTGAACAAACGAAC
>JAQNCA010117897.1:0-17995 GCA_029783725.1 Acanthurus tractus | reverse complement strand
CTAGATTTTAAGCACAATTTCAATTATATGGATTTTATCAATGGATGTGGACTGATACACTTGAACTCAATAATTTGGTATTACTTTTGGCCATTGAGTAGATCTTATTCTCCTTTATCATAGAGCTCCACTGTTGTTCAAAGGATCAGGATCATTAATGATACTTATTGTAAAAAGAGCTGGAATTGGCAACTTTAAATGTCATCATGTGAACGCAAAATGTAAAAATCTGCATAATGCCAGATTTAAAAATCTGCTGTTGATAATAGTCTCCAACAGTCCAGCTGCTTTACATTTCTGAGCCTTTTACAGAAATTAAATCGAGACTTCTGTTCTAAAAAATCAACGGACTTGAAGCTGAGAACCTGAGCCGAGTTTTTTTTTTTTTTCAGGTATATGGAATTCATTTATGGAAAATGCATTAATGTGATTTAATACATGTGATATATAAAAGAAAAAAAATATGTGTGGCTGTCAATGCTGATAGTAAGTCCAGGTATTTAATGCTAAAATAATAACAGAACTATCCAATCCAAGCAGTCCATATTATGTGTGTGATGCATTCAGGGGCTGCTGACACAGGGAAATGAATTTTAGGTGATGTACTGGCACACCTATTGTTCATTTATGGGAACAAATTAAGCAGAGTCAAAGCACAAATTAGCAATATGAGGCAATGAATGAAAAAGTTTGAGGGCATAGTAAAAGATTTATTATAGAAAAAAGTATTCATTGAATATTTAATGGACTTCTTCATTAAAATGTTTCTCCTCTGCCTTTCAGCTATAATTTACAGTATGTCTGCTCTATTTAAAAAAATCAAAAGTCAAACTTTTACTTCTTAAATCACCAAGGAGCAGTGACTTATCTGAAACCGCAGTTGGTTGTGGAGGTTACAAAAAACAGCTTGAGAGAGATAAAGTAACTCTCTGGAGAAACACATGGATGCAACAGGGGCGAATGATTGGGAAGGAGGCTCTGTGGCTCCTGAAGGGCATCAGATGATACAGCTTGCACAAAACACTTCAAACACACACTCACACAGAAAATGCACGTCAGCATTTGTCTAAATGTATTGCAGTGTTTCAGATCACATGTTTTCAGAGCCAAATGTGTACTCATGCCAGTACTGAAAGAGAAAATCCACAGGCCTCCAGCAGCTTGGCTCTAAATCCTCCAGTATTTAGTTTATTTTGCAGTATTTCTGGCACCATTGTGATGTTTGGTTTTAATCCTGGTTGTCTCTGTACTGATACCAGGCTGTGATGCAGTCATCAGTTGTACTGTTTTAGGTTTGTCACATGATAACTCAATAGTGGAATGTAACTCATTTACCTAAGTCCTTGACTTCTTTTAACATACTTGTTTAAAGAAAATCTAAACATCAGGATGATTTAAATTGAATTTAAAAAAGACTGAAATATACTTATTGATAAACACCTTCAACTCAACTAGTTAGAAGATATTATATAACTTTGATCAATACACAAGCATTTTAATAAAGTTTTATTGCTGAAAAATATTGGAACTTCTTGTTTTTTTTAATGCATTACTACCTTTACTGCCATGAAGGATCTGACCACTTCATTACACTGCTGATTCTTTGGTTGGACAAAAGGACACTGAAATATGCAGAAGGGATAATAAAATGTAGTTACATCATGTACAACACATGCAGTTAATGAGCCATCCACCTTAAAAAAATAGGATGGATATAGAGTCGCATTAAAAACCATATATAGTTGTATAAGAGAAATTGTAATTTAAATTATGAGTTTATAAATTCTCTCCACAAATTGATTTCACTCCTAGAAACTTGTCTCTATTCTTCAAATTTACATGTTTAGAAGTGTTTCCAATAGTAAACCTCTTTCATTCCTTTTATTGGCTTAAAGATTCAATGGGAGTACAGGACAACTGACACTATGCAAGCAATGAAACTTCATAGAAAAGCCTTGATTATAAAAACCTACAAATGTACAGAAATGCCGATGTATGTGCAAGCATGTGTTATTGACACTGAAATGACCTAAGTGCAGAATACAAAGCAGCAGTGGAGCACACAAAGACAGGCGGAGTGGAGGTGAACAGAATGGTGAGGTGTGAATGGTGTGGAAATGCTGAGGGGTGAACAGGCAAATTGTTTGAACCGATCAAATAACTGGTAAATAATCCTGGAGTGCAAGGAAACAGGAGTCAGGAAAATAGCAACACAAGAACAATAAACAAAAATATCAGCACAGGGACCACTGGGAAATGCAGTTCATAACAGTTCTTGACTGTACTCACAAGTAATTCTAGGATCAGAACCTTTGGGATGGCCCAGAACCATACATGTAGAATTTCACTGAGAATTTTTTTTCCCTTTCTCAGCTAAAAGAATCTTTTTGCCAGTACATCAATTTTAAATTTACTATCTCCAAACTTTTTCACATGGCTCTTCCTGTTTTCATTCCTTCTCTCCGTCCTGCTTTAACCTGCAAGTAAACGCAGAATGCCTAAAAAAAACTTGAAAGGAAATTGGATTCCACCAATATGGAAGAATCTCATTTAGCATGACAAGGTAGTCTTGAATCATAAAGGAAGTCCCTGTGCAGTGATGCAGCAACCTTATTATGTATCAATAATAGAGGAAAACAAGAATAACCCCAGGTTTCTCGCAGCATTGTAGGCACTGACAGAGATTCATAGCTCCATTTATCCCAATATTTCTCTATCCTTCAGTAGTTATGACTTTAGGAGATTCTTTAAAAAATAAATTTTGAATAATTAGAGACAAAATTTGTCACCACATGACCTCAACTGGTTCAGATTTATTCTCAAACACAGAGCAATTTCTTCTTCCATACCTTCCATTTGTCTCTTAGATCCCTTACCAACTAGGCCTCTTGAAGAAGCTTTGCCTTAGTTAGCATTTCTCTACACATATGATTAATTTGTCATTCTCAGCAAGGTATGTACTCCAGTCTTTTAAAGTAACTGTAAATAAATCTCTTATTAAAAAGCTTACTCCTGACCCTGGGGTTTTAGCCAACTATAGATGTAAAGCTAATCTCCCCTTTTCCCCTCAGAGCCTTGTTCAGAGCTAGTCTTGTTTGTGTCATTTTCTGTTTATCACAGCAAATTTTGATAATTTCAATTAGGCTTTCGAGCCAACCACAGCACAGAGACAGTGTGGTTAAAAGTCACAAGCATCAAACAAAGGGCTTATTTTACACTGTACTTATTGACATATCAGGAATTTAAGTCTCTTTACCTTGACATTGTACGACTGCTGTCACTGTAGTCTTACTCAGAAGAGTCACCTGATGTTGCTGTGACATGTCTTACAAGCTGTTTTGTGTAATTCATCTTAAACCTATCTGAGTCTTTTAGATACACAAATATGGATCAATAAATGTTTAAATGTGTATTAGTGGTACTGGGATAAAAATTTAGGGTTCAGACTGCTTGTTCATGTATCCATCATTTACCTTAAAAACATGGCCAAGTTCATTCTTGAAGCAAAACTTCTTAACATCAATCAAAGAGCAAAGAACAAGCAGCTAAAAAACCTAAAGCACAACTGTGTCCCCGCCTCCTGGGCAAATAGCTGCAGTAGCCAAACAATTACAGACAATCAGGCTGAGCAGCCATGCTGAACCAGGCCAAATGAGGACTGAGAGAGAGAGGGAGAAAGGAAGAGGGCTATGTAGCATCCAAGCAGGCAAACAAGGATTGCAAGAAGAATAAAATACAGTTAAATAGAAGATTAGATTTCATAATCTGTACACTGAATACTATGTGTTTTTTAAACAAACTAGAGGAGTAGATATTATTTATTACAGTCACATTTATATTTAAGCCATTGGGAATGTTCACACATTTGTCCACACCACAAATACTCTGACTGTTATGTTGTGATCACATTTTATACATATACAGCATACCTATCTTGCTAGGCCATCTGCTAGTCAAACTGTAAGTGATAACGACTTTGCAGCTATTTGTGCACTAATTTATTTGCATTTATGTACAGTAATGTTTTTTCACTTGTAAAAAATATATTTCTATTGGGAATTATGGTATCTCTCACGAATCACAGCTAAGAAGGTGATGTATGCTTTTATTCTAACCAAGCAGCATGAAATCCTGTTCTGAGCTACTGTCTGTAAGCAAATCAAGACCCACAGAAGGTGCCAAAAAATGAAAAACTGACACTTAACAAATGCAGTAAGTTTGGAGAGTTTCATGGACTACCTTTTGATTTAAGTGTATTACACATTACAGTTAAGTTAAACCATGCAAAGCAACGGAGAGCGATTCTTCAAGTTCCAGATGTTTGGGGATATTCATTTTGGAAAAGTTTAGATTTGATTACCAATACAAACAAAGTCAAATAGTGAAGGTTGGTTGTAAAGTTTTGTTTAGAGTGCTTCTTTGTAACTGAATTATGCATTCTGCACTCCATTACACTTCTCTCTAAAAGACAGTTGTTATTAAATTTGTAAGAGAGAACAACTATAATTGGAGTCAGGACTGCTGTAAACAACCCAAAATGTTATTTAAACTAGTGTTTTTGCTGATTTCATGCACAAAATCTGCCAGTAAAGAAAAACAAGCACTGACAATGATTCATGAACACAAAAGTGATACATTGTCTGTGAATTGACATTTCACAGAAGTTCTAAAACAATGTATAACCAGTGGAGTGTGTCAAAACATCATTGTGCCTTAAAAATTACCAAGTGTTTTGTCTTCTTTTGCTTGGGATTATTGTTTAGGTATGATGTCCTGCTGGCCAGGTCCAAGCAGTTTGACGCCTAAGCTCTCCAGTGGTGATTATATTGTCAAAGTCTTAGTATCTTCTTATTTTTCTGTTTCTTTTTGACTCAGTCCATTGCACAGGGCTGCCATATCTCTATGATTAGCATCACTGTTTGATGTGTTTTATCACAGATATTCCTGAACGTACCACCAAGAGCCTTTTGGTTTCTACTGCTACCAATTTAGAGGTAATAAATAAATCAACTGCATTCAGATTACTTCTTTTTGCCTGCCATAAAATGCCCTCAACGGCCTCCTGTCTACTGAAAGGGAGTGTACTGCACTTGCACAGCTCTTACTTGACAGTCAAAAAGCAAAGCTCTCATGCCCTGAGCTCCAAATATGCCACCTACCAGTAACTTCCAACACAGTGGAATATTTTTAATATGGCTTAATTTTATTGAAGGAACATTTAACTAACTGTATATAATAAAAAGGCCAATATTCTTCATGTGGGTTCACGCCCTGGCACCCTCTACTTTCCAGTTGCTACTGTAGGATACAGCTGAAGGGTAAACTCCAGTTTGTTACTTCCATTTCCAGTGGCTGTCTTTATGAGGGAGGGGGACATGTCACTGCAATAAAGACATTATAATTTTTCATTGCTGTCAATTTGTTCACACTAGACAAAGGCTGTTGGCATTCATCTTTCCAAATATGTCAGCACATTAGACATCAGCTGTTTTTCACCTCTCTCCACACTGCTTTTCTGCCCACAGACCTGAGACTGAGGAGGGTTACTTGGCTTTGGATGCCCTCCTCTGTCTCACAGCTTGTCTTCCCGCCTACAGCTTTTACTCCATGTATCGCAGACAGTTACTGACAGCTCTGTGTGTGTACATGAGCAGTGATGCTCTGTAGCCATAAGCAAAACTGAGACATTTGGGTATCGAATATTTATTTTACAGATAAAGAAAGTGATATACAGTATATTAACATATCTTATTTTTGTGGAAAAAATAACTACAAGGACACAGTCCAAATACTGCATAAATATATAAATATATACATATAACGAGAGAGAAAGAGAGAAAGAGAGGGAGAGAGAGAGAGAGAGAGAAATGTATATACAACGCTATTGTTATAAAAAGTATATATAACTACTGTTACACTCACAGCATTTAAGCAGTGGATTAGCAGTTCCTTCTCATGCACACTGTATATGCAGCTTTCCTGTAAACCCTCTGCCACACATTGGTCATTTTTATTTTCAGTCTGTCCATTTCTCTGTGTTGCACCTCTGTGTGTTTTTGTGCTAAATTATATGTTAGAACAAGTAACTAAAGTAATAGTCTGATTGGGATTATCTTACTCAGGCATAAAGCCTGGAAACATGGGGAAACCCGCCTCGTTCATTGCGGTGATCAGGAGACAGGCACCATCACTTCACAGTGATGACGTGTCTTTAAGATGTTGCTGTCCTCAGCCAAGAAATAGCAATGACATTAACTCAAATACTGGTGTGTTTACAAGTTTGTCTGTGTACAGTTTGAACTAGATTCCCCTTAAGAACATGCACACAGAGTACACTGTGGTGCAGTGAGAGAAACCCTCCCTATCATTGCTAATTATTGTAAAACAAAGCATTATGCAATAGAGCCTGGGCTTGTGGGCGAGACGATCATCTGACTGCTGTGTCGTCCTCATTGGGGACGACCGGAGGCGTCAACACGCAGCTTAAAGAGGCCTGTTATCAACCTGCTGAGGAACCAGCTGTCTGTCTGTCTGTCTCCTGGCAGGGCTGTGGAACATGATGATTAACAAGACAAGTCAATTACCTCCAGCAGAACATGAAATCACATCCACGCCCAAGGTTGCTTTCCAAAGGAAGGGGAGTTTTTTTTTGTTGAAGCACCAGAACAAGCTGACAGTCCCACTGGCTCTGGAGAGCAGAGCTGCAGGTGTCCAGCACAGTAGCTTCTGAGGTGAAATCCTCACTATTCTAAAATGTCAAGGTGTCTTTTCAAGTCTTAATCGTTAGGGTTTTCACTATGGAAATGTTTCACAAGTGTCTCAGCTGACATGCAGGCTTGTAATACCTTACAGGTACAACATTTATCAAGTAGTTAACCACAACCTTCAGAGGTACAGGAAATTCAACTGTGATGAAGCACCACCCTGCTTTACATACTTTTAGACATATGTGAGCTTTTTACAACACTTCATGTCCCACTTTGTTAAAGATATAAATCATTAAGACAACATAAATCAGGGGGATGTCTTAAGAACAACATTATCAAAAAAACACTTTGTATGAGTTGTTCATCACAAAGTGTCTGGTAGTAGAATTTAGTTTGGTTTATTTCTTCATACTCAAAATAACTCAATTTAAAGCTTCTACTAGCTAAGAGGTGGCACGGTATTCATGTTTGATGCTATTTGATTGGCAGCTTACTGCCAGTCACATTTTAGGAGCTGCTTTTTCCTAAGAGTTCCTGATGGCATGATGCAACGGCCAAGTACCTGAATGGACTGCACTCATCTGTCATGGGCAGTTTGTCAAAATAACTGACTACCACACAAAAATCTGCTACACAACACAAGAGTCACTGAATTAGAACAACCCACATCAGATTTCCTTTTAAAGTCTCCATTTTATCCAACTTACTGACATAAATACAAGTCTAGTGCCTTTTCTTGTTGAATGAGCTACTAAACAATTAACAACTTTACAAGCCAGACAGCTGAATAGCAGACCAGCTGCAGCACATTACACAGCATGAAAACCTACCTGCAAATATCTTTTCAGGCTGGTTCGAGGGAAATGTACAGATATGGAATTCTGTAATGATCTGTAGTGATCATTAGCAATTCTTGGAGGTTGAGATGCTATGCATGGATGGTAGAGACCAGGCAATGGGGTGATAAATCTTGAGTTGACTCTGCATATCTTGGCCTCCAATTTTAAGGGAAAACAATTTATTTATAAACAATTTATTTTAAGACTGGACTACTATCTGCAGATCAGATTTGTTACATGACAAGCGCCCCCTCTGTCTTATTGGTGCTATTTCGCATACAGCCTTTTTTTTGTCATTTTTTTTAGTCCATGGCAAAGTTGTGTTATTCCCACAAAATTCACCTAGAAATTCCTATAATGCATCCTATAATATTAATACTCCTAGGCCAAAATGAAGCTTCTAAAGCCTGTTAAATGTCCTAATCATTGGCTTTGATTTAAAAAAGGTGTAGCCTTTGTCAGATCATGACAGTAGGAGACATAAGTAATGGGCTGGTAATGATGAAGTATTCAAATCAATGTGCAGAATAATTACTTACACTTACCTGCAGTAAAATATGTCCAACAGTGCAAAGGTGAATCTCAGCAAAGTCTAAGGGCAGCGGGAGGCTAAAGAAGCACCACATTTACTGTCTAACTTTTAGCAAGCAATTCAGCCTGTATGACAAGATCCGTGGTGACTTTTGAGCAGCTTTATATGTACAGGTCCTAACATACAATTTATTTAGTAAGTGCTCACAATACGATGGGAACAAGTGCATACCAGCACATCCAACACAGGAACACGAGTAAGTCATCAGAGTTGTGTTTCTCACCACCTGTTGATTGCAAGGGTAATACTAACAGCTCTTTAAGCTCTTCATCCTCCCTCTGTGATGGATGCATGTTATTTTTCCTTTAATAACCACAACAGGTTATCCTACTTCTGCCTGTAAGGTTGTATGTAGTTCAGCAGAGTGAAAGGCTATGTCTGAAGCAAACATGCTTTGGGTGCTGTGGGAGATTGAGGAATCCCACTGATCAGTAAAAAAACACTAGAAAGTCTGTTCTCATTCTCTCATCATGATGTGCATATCTCAGGTCTGATATCACATCGTACTCTGCTGGCCTCAGCTTGTCTTCTGATGCTTGTTCTTCTGGTCCGATGAAAATGCTAAGTTTGAACGTGAAGAGACCGGCAGACAGATGGAGGCGGAATCTGAGCCTCCAACTGTTGGGAGACTGCAGACTGCAGACTGAGATTGCCTTCGCTTCACGTTGCCTTCTGATATTTTTAATGAAAGCATTGAGGGAATTTGGCTCGTCAGTTCATTATACCTTTTTTATAGAATGTTTGCTTTGTTATGGAAACTTCCTCCCTGCTCCACTGGGATTAGATTTCTAAGCTAATGAGCCCAAACAAGTGACTTTGAAAAGAACAGACAGAAATGCAGCTTGCCTGCAGCAACCTCTCGCCTCTGTTGCTTAGACAAGAATACGGTGTTATTAGCGGCTTTTTCACACATGCACACACAATCTTTGTCTTCTTGCTATTGAAGAATCTGTGACATCCGTCTCTTTGTGTCACACACACACACAAACAAGCAAATATAATCATGCACCAATCTCTTCCCTTTTAGCTTTTAAGAGTAGCAGATACCGGCAGAAAATCTGCTTTGTTCACAGGCTCAGAGAGGTCAAGAGGAGTGCACCTCTATTCATGTGAATGATGTAACACACTGTTCACTTTTCTCTTACACACACACAAGCCATAGCTGTGAACTTTTGATGCACTGCTGAGGGTTTGATGCACCCTGGGATCATAATTTTTTGCCCTGAGACATTATAGCACAGGAGAACACTCGTGGTGTCTGCACTTGTGAATTGATGTCTCCATCACTGCATGGTAGGCAGAGCTGGAGTGTGTGAGCACATCGCTGCATACTGCACTGTGAACATACGAGGAAAAAGTGGAGAGAAGAAGAACAGATAGTAGTTTGAGTGCAGGGCAACGTAAAACACTGATTTTAGTCTGAGGCTCAGGGGGATAGATGTATGTATATGTGTGTGTTCATGTGGATGACTCCTGTTCCTTTCTTCCCTCTTCCCACTTCCCTCTCCATCTCAACTGGTTTGATTTGTTTAATAATCTTACGACCTCTCTTTGCCTTTACCACAGCACTTGGGTTCACTCATTCATATTGCATGCTCTGATAAAGCGCATTGTAAAATACTGTGTGCTATGGCAGCTCTTCAATAGTGGATGAGTTTTGTCGGAAGGTTCCTCTCGTGACATCCAGGCTGCCTCGAGACAACTGGTTGAAATGATCATGGTAATGGTTTTGCATGTTTGAACCTCATGCTACTCTGATGTTGTTTCCCCTAATGGACACAAACAGCCATTTTCAGAGCAGACACACATCACTGTAAGACTTAGCTTCTAGAGTTTTGAAGAAATATTTGAAGAGACATTCAAAACAGCGGGTAGACCATTTGCCTCTCTCAGACTGGAACAAATCAAAGAAACAGTTGCACCAGCTTAAAAATGAAGCCTCAGTAATCCATAGAAATCCTACACATTATTAAACCCACTGCATCATTTCAAAAAAGATTAGACAACAAAGTGATATTTTATATTTTTTTATTTTATTGACATCATGATTAGAGACTAGATGTCATTTTAGATTTGAACATTGTTATACTGTGACACAGCAAAGTGTTGTCTTTTTTTTGGTTTCAGAGCTGCATTTACTACCAAATTAAAATAATCCCTCAGGGGTTCAAGAGTAGGGATAGACCGATGATCGGCCAGGCCGATTATTGGCTGATATTCAGCATTTTGACGCATACCGGGATTGGCCTTTTTTTTTTTAACACTCCCAGCATTGTCCCACCCACAGCACCATCTGATTGATTACATGCAGGGCCAAGGCACAGGTAACAGCCAATCAGCAGTGAAAGCTGTGCATGACTTGTCTGCTTATTGGTCAAGTCTGCAGGTCAAAGAGTTCTAGACTGATCTATAAAGCTGTTTCATGACTGCTTCAAAGCTGTTCCATTGGTCTATAAGTGTGTGTTCATCTGATCCAGGGGAGATCTGTAGTATACATACATGCAGTCGCTTCCCTTTATTCCATGAAGTGTGTGGGACATGGATTAAGTAATGGGACCCACATGTTGGCAGGCAGGTAGAGCACAATGACATGCACTGGTTTGTCGCAGAGACTGACACAGTTGTCGCTCCCAACAATGAATCTTTTCATTTATTGTTTTTTTTTCTTATTCAGTAGTTTGAAAAAAATGACTAAGTGATCTAAAAGGTTCACTTAGTCTGACTTATTTATTACTTAACATTGACTCTTCTGTGGAACACTGAAGGGAGGCTGAAGGTTAACAGTCAAAACATGTCAAAATATGAAAAAGTGAAGGTACTGCGATCCGAGACTGATGAGCATCTCACATGTCTGGGTGTAAATGTCATGCAGCTGGCCCGTCATGGCCGCCTGGAAGGAATCCTATCAGACATACAGCTCTCTGATGCCACAGATCAGGTCAGATCAGTGAACATTTACTCATGGTCATGCAGTCTTTTTCCCAGAGACTGAAGAGCAGTGTGATGAGCCTCTTTCTCTGCTGAGTCAGTTATAGCCATATTGTCCTGCAACAAAGCTTAGAAACTGAGACATAAGTGCAGAGAAAACACCAGACGCAGGCTTAAAATGAAAGCAACAGTATCTATATTAATAAAGAGGCCGTCATACACAGGAAGGTAGTCCAAATTAAGGCAGACAATACCAGAGGAGGGGCAGGTAGAAATCCAAAATTAAGTCCAGGTTAAGTCCAAACACCATGACAAGCTGACACATTCACACTGCATTCACAAGTGACTTAGATCTTTATTTTTAATGACAGTGTGAACAGCACACATAACATGGAATCTAATCTATTCAGTTGTGATTTGGACCACTTTCATATGTGGTTCCAAACTGAACAGCCATGTGACTTGACATAGTCAGGTATGAAGATATGGCCCACAGTATCCCAAAACTCATGATTGATGGAGAAAAAGGAAAACTTTGCAATGCCACATAAGAAAGACAGCATGCCCTAACCCACACACTTGATGTAAGTGTCTTTCCATGAGAGTTTTGTGGAGACGTGCTGGCAGATGAAGTTAAAAGAAGCCCTTGACATTTTGAAATTTAAGATAAAATCTGTTTCCCTTAAGGCATTTATGTTATAATCCTACCACCTCTAGCTCTGACTCTAGCTCGTCCACACACCTCTGTACAGAGGTAGTAGCCATTGATCCACAAAATCTGTAATTAAACTTTAAGCGCTCTCCCTCTTCATCCTCCTCCTTGTTATCATCTGCTCACACATTTGTCAGCTTCCACTGCGCTGTAAGTTATAGATGAAACCGTAAACACTGACATCTGTGGTTACTACCTTCTTCGTGTTTACTGTACACAATGTGCTGCATGTGATGAGACTTCAGACTGTGATCAGATCACAGCAATGTAAACAGCCACATTAAAAATTAAATCTGATCTAGAAAAAAGTTCGAATTGAGCACAAAGGCTTGCAGTATTAACATAGTGTAAGAATGCTGGATAGCGATGAACACACCAGGCAGGACAAAGTCAGCCTGGCAGAAACTGAGCAGTGTGCATAGAGGTTGGGCTGCACGCAGGATCAGAGGAAGGTGTGTAAAGAGCAGGTGTGAGCAACCCAGAGGGCAGGAAAGACAGGGGCAGATCTGAAACAACAGGAGAGGTAAGGATTTCAAAATATAACAGGAACAAACAAAATATGACTGGATTGTGACAGCAAATTTTATTTGCAGAAATGACCATTTCTATGTTTTTATTTTTCAATGTAAAATATCATTTTACCAAATTAAATTACAAGTTACATCATCTGAGTTATTGATTTATGATGTTATTGTTATTATTATTGTTGTCAATGATGTTGTAGGCAAGCTGACTGTCTGAACTAGCTCTCAAGCTTTAGTTTACTTTATTAACCCTATGTCCACCAAAACATCCAGCTTTAGACTCTGTTATCACCACAGTAAGCTTGTTTTTGTCACTGTTATTGTTATGCTCAGATCCTACTTATGTTTGGCTTGCTGCATGCTGTCTGGAGAGAGAAGATCAAAGTCTAAAATCCAAATATAACCCACATATGCTTTGACTTTATTCATGTCATTTGGTTGCATGCTAGTGTTTGAATAGCAGACACATGCTTCTACAGTGTTTTTATTGACATTCTCCTTTTTTTGAGCTCCAAAATCTGGTTTATTGAACAGTTCAACAGTTCCTAGTTTGGCATTGGAATTTAAGAGATATTCATCATGACAAAAGAGAAAAGACAAACGTTGACATTGAGTGCATATGTGTGAGATATGCTGGCATGCACCTGCATGTGCAAGAGTATATTCTTGTGAGCAATAGTGTGAGATGTGTTGAAATTCCTAATATGTCTTTGGACTGTCAACCATTTCACAAGGAGGATACAGTTTTTTTTAATATCATTTTGTAGTATTATACAATAAGTAACTTAATAGCAGTAAAATTTAAAAACTTATCTTGCAAGCCATTTGAGAAACCCGTACGTAGGTTTCATATCTGTCCCAATACAGATATCAGGTATTTATTTATAAGGAAAAAAAGGTAAATGAAAAAAAACCCCAAACATTTTAATTAGAATCAGCCCTTAAAGTCACCCACGATTTATCTGATTACCTCTTAGGATCATCTTTTTATCTTTTGCTAAGATGTTGACATGAGTTGTTGGCCAATATCCATAATAACAGTAATAACATCAAGTTGCTCAGACTTAGACACTTGGCCAGTATTTAAATGCAGCAGCCTCATACCAGGTTGGGGGCAGTTTCAGAGGTGAGACGCTAGTGCAGCAGAGGCATGGCCACCATCACTTTTTATCTTTAAGTCTGGAACATCCAAGATGGCAGATTGGATTGTTATAATCATTTACCATCTTTTTATGGTTCAAAAATTCTACTCTGACTGAAACACAAAGAAAACAAATTCTGTCTAATCACAGTTGTTCTAATTGCAACTTAATCAGTAAAGAAAATTAAGTCAACCACGGAGAGTAAGCTGCAGCTTTTTTACAACAGTGGTTAATGATCCTTTTGTACCAGACTGAATTGCTTCTGTCCATAACAGGCACTAAAGTTTGACTGTTGCTTGCTTTACTCTGCTTTGCGTGCCTTTGCATACTGACAATTAAAAGTCCCATGAATCTCTCCCTGCCTCCGTCCCTATATTAAATTACTGATGACATATTACAACTGGAATATGTCAGGTATGATTTACCACTATATTAATGTGCAAGGCACATAGAGTCTTACACACATACACACATACACATACACACACAGATCCTCAGCTGCAGGTTTAGAACATGACGCCTCATAATCCGCCTCTACAGCTGGAATTACATTCCCCTTTCAAAATCCTCCAAACGAGCTCTTTTATATGAGAAAAGTGAGTGTGACTTCCGGTGCAGAGCTAGGCTGTTATTATTCTGCTACATTCTACAGATATGATTGCTTCCCTTCTTGAGAACATGTAGAGCCTCGGTGTTGGTGCAACCTGTTATCCCAGCTCTCTTATCATCTGTAGCTACGTCAGTAGTTCTCAATGGAGAGTGTCAATGGAGAGAAATGTGTTGAATGGCAGCTCTCTTTCTTCATTTGACAGAACCCCTTGACTTTCCAACCCCTCTCTCCATTACTTCCACTCCATTGCACTGCAGGCTTTAATCTCCCACTTTGCTCGTAAATTTTCCTCTTCACTCCCTCCCGGTCCACAGCTTTATTGTCATGTCAGTTTTTCTACAATGACCCATGCCCAGTTTTTCACTTTCTCCTCTCTTTTTTCATCAAAGGCAAGATTTAAGATGTTTGACTTATTTCTACTGTAATTCTTTTTCATCTGTTATATCTGTGGACTGCTGGCACCAATATGTCTTTCCATCTTTACATTCAGGTAATGTAGCAGCACTGACTGAATCTCTAAAATTCAGCCTTTAGATAAGTGTGAAGGTGGCCAGAAAGATATGACTGAATCTAGAGTTATTTCTAAAAAAATAAGTGTGTTTTAGAGATGTCTTTTAAACTTTATACTTCATTAAAGACTTCAGTAAAGCGGATGATTCAGTAAAAATTAGCAACAACAAAAAAAGTTAAAGATCTCTTTCTTTAATATTGACCTTGTGTTGTTTCATACACTCCCATACCAGCACGTTTTTAAATTTTAAAGGATCCACTGTAATCTCACTGTTGCTCTGTCATTAGCTAAAACTTAATGTCACTCTCAATATGGGCAGTTTGCACTAATAATGATCTAACTACTGCAAACAAGCAGGCACAGCCGATGGGAAGGTAATGTTAAATTGTAGTGCTTACAGATTGGTCTCCGAACATTCAATAAAGTTACCATAAATGATCTTTTGTGTGTATATTTCTTTATGAAATTTTGGAAACACAGTGTATGAGTGAATGTAAAGTAATGAAAACCCATAATCTTTTGTCAAGATTCCTAATCCATCCTTACACGAAAGATCTGCATTATTATTGACCACATGGAACAGTGGTTGTTAAAATTTAAAAGGTCTGATCACCTCATCTGACTGCCTAAGCATGGACTTTTATTCCATGATTACAATCATAAAGAATCTGCAGAAAATGTATCTTTTGACCATGAACAGACCCACTTAACAATTATTGCAAATGATTAGTATGTTGCATTTGACCTTAAGTTTTACCTTGCAAAGAATTCAGAGTTGAAAAGTCTTTAACTGTCTGCATTATGCTATCTTGAAGAAGCAAGTTGTGAGAGGAATTTTTTAACTGTGACATCCCAAACAATTGAGAACCACTGGCTCAGAACACAAGTCCAAAGCTGTTGATTTAAAAAATTAGTTTACACTGCCGTCGGTGACTATGTATGCATAATTGAGAAATGTCAGCTTGTAGTGAAATCATTCTACAACAGCAGTACTGGTTTGTTCTAAGCTCTAAACATGCTTATGTCTCAGTGTTGTGTGTCAGGAAGATCCTCTCCATTTGAAGTGAGTGGGAAGAGAAGCTGTGAAGCTGTGAACTCAGACTGGGTTCAACCTGTTTGTGCATGCAGGTTAAAAGGTCAACACTGGGTCAGGGCTGTAAGTCTGGATCGCTGAAATAAGAAACAACCCGGGGTGTGCCATAAATAACAGCTTATTTGTATACTTTTACTCTCTGTCCCACTGTTACCCATCAGGCACTTTTCACAGACAGAAGTGAACTTAAAATCTGCTTGGCTGTGTCCATTTCTCTGCTGCTGCTTAATCTCCTCTACTCTGTCTTTTAAATCTCTTTCATTGTTGAGTGATTATCTGGAGTCGGGCCCTAAATGTTTCCTTCCCTGCCGAGCTGGTGGGCAGCAGGCCTTTCAAATGCACATCATTCTGAGCAAAAACATAAAAACATAGTTACACATGTCTGCATATATTTTATTTATTGCATTGTTTGATAAATAGAGTGGACCGACTGAGATTGGCAATATTCTTTTGGTAAAATGGAAACACAAACGGATACTATTGTGTAGTTTCTTTTGTTTACAAAAGACAGAGGCTTATCCAGCAGAAGACAAATTATATATTATATATATATATATATATATTATTATAATTATATATAAAGGTACATGCAAATTGTTTAAAATAAATAAGTCAAAAGGTTTTTCTTTTACTTATTAGAGGATTTGGTAAATAGAGCAACTAGATTTTTGCTGAGAATGATGACTGAAAGTTATTTTTACATGATCTATAAAATGAGATTTTTGTCAGGGAGATCTAGCAAAAAGGACTGCCACTCTTCGTTCAGACTTTTTAAAGACCCTATCCATATGTTGCTATGTTTGTCGAAGGAATGTCTTTAGTGGAAATGAACAATAAGACATTCCATAGCAGTTCCACCTTGAGGTATTGCTGACATATCTCTTTAATGAGAATGGGACAAACATAAGGTCAGAGCAACACCAACCTTTTGCCACCAAAATCTGATTACTTCATCTTTAAAGAACTTCCTTTAAGGGGACATGAGGATAATGGAAATGGGACAAAAGGACAGACAGACAACCCTAAAACACAATGCCTTCAGTCACGACTGTCACCAGCGTGGAGCTATAAAAATGTTTATGTGATATTTATTGAAAAGAGAGGAATTTTTAGGGACCTTAACACACCGTGCACAACAAAAAATTGGAGTCAGGCCAGTTAGATTTCCGAGCCAACTATGGAGACAGAGCTATGTTTCATTCCCTGAAAACCACACCCATCGTAGGGGAAAGCAATCTGCACCACAATATGCAACCAACCCGAAACATTAACAAAGGATGAGAGGGAGAAAGAGGAGGGTGCGCTTCATTTATTGCATTGTTTACAGAGTACTCAGTATAGCGTTTGGTTTGGTGATTTTAAAGGGCACAATACAATGAATCACCAAAACATCACCAAAACCTCACAGGCAGGTTTCCAGAGTGTCAGGCACATTTCAATGCAATAAACAATCACAGCAAGTGCTATTTAATGTAACCATTTGAACCAGCATATACATTTGTATCTATATTAATTGTCCCGTCACATCTAATGTCAGATCAAAGACGTTGGTCATGTAATGGAAACTCAACCTGACGGCAGCAGGAAGTGTGATGCAAACTAACTAGCTCACATCTCTCAGCCAACCACAAACAGCCACTGGATGGCTTAAGGATTTACCTGTGATTGCCCATATGTCTCTGTTTTAATCTTTATTCTTAACGTGATCTAAAAAGATGGAGTACATTATTGCAAGGAGGATGAGGAGGAGATACTGGGAGAGAATATATATTAACAAAGGTTCTGCTATTTGGCGATAACAGAGCAGGAATGCAGGTGGATCACAAGCATGATGCCTCGATTAGCATGATGCCTCGATTAGCCTGCTGCCGTGTTTAATGTTATTGTCACTTAATTTTGTACTCCTAGTTAAGACACATTACAGATTACATCTGTCCCGTGAGGTGGTCCACATGGTGACGCGCATCGTGGCGTCTGATGCGCAGCCCTGTGGTCCCTACGCTCTCCCGGTTGCTGTAAAGGTGACAGCGGCTCTGACCATCTTCGCCACCGGGTCTTTTCAGCACACCATGGCCACTGTGGCGGGGATCAGTCAGCCCGCTGTCAGTTCGCGCACATGTGCAGTTGCGCACACCAAATACCCAAGCCATCACTTATGTGAACCGTAATTCTGTCATCCCTACAGTCTTTCAAGGGGACCCCCCTCTTGATGGGTGGCTGCTAGGTGACACTGGATATCCACTTAAAAGGGGGTTGATAACGCCATACATCACACCATCATCACACATCACACCAACAACAAGAAGGCAGCGTGTTTTAACCATGTTTTCAGCAGTG
>JAQNCA010117331.1:0-18084 GCA_029783725.1 Acanthurus tractus | reverse complement strand
GTACGGCAGCGGATACTTCTGTATCTTTTGCCTGACGGCAGCAGGGTGAACAGGCTGTGGCTGTGGTGAGTGTTGTCGTTTAGGACAACACATCACATTAAATCTTTAGCAAAAATTTGATGACCTAAGCAGGAAGGAGATGTCCAAAAGGCAAAAAATAAAATTTAAATGAAAAAAAAAACTTTTTGGAAAAGGGCAGTAAGCTGTTGTTACCCTAACAAAAACTTATCAACCTGTAACAGCTGTGTCTTTGGACCAAGAAGACAGCAGGCAGTGGACAGGCTTAAGCTACGTAGTGCGGGCTTACACTGGGCTGCCCTTCCATTCTCACCAACATGAGAAAAAGTAGAGCAAAAGGGGTATACTATAAAGAGAGATACATGAGTTGGCAAAGCATGGTGAGAATTAAGTCAGAATTTTCAATATCACAGAAGATGGCTCTCTTGTGTTGGCTAGATCAATACTAACTCATGCTGCACACCTAACCAGGTTTGAGGGAAGTCATGTTCAAACTTTTTAATTATAATTTGCAACAAAGAGTGTTGCTTCCAGAATACTCTTCATTAGCAATTTTTCACCTTTATCTTGGCTTTCCACATCCAGAAGTGGACATGGTTTTATCTACACTGAGACAATAATCTTAAATCTCAAAGAGCATACGCATATGATTCTATAGTTGCAGAATTTTTTTTTATAAATAAATTAAAAATATGTTTTACTGCATACATTTCTAGATTTATATTTCATTTATTTTAAACAAGCAAAATGTATGTGTGCATTAAAATACATTCATAGTCTTTTTTTTCTAATATGTGGATGTATTAAAGTTTGCAATACTGTCACACACAATAGTAAATGTTTCTGTCTGAATTTAAATATTTTTGGTGGTGTTGTTTATAGAAAAAATCATACAATACTTGACAATACTACAACACAGTATAAAACCTTCTGTGTGCATGTATGAATATTGATTATCTTGTTGCATCAGTTTTTGGCTGCTTAAAAAAACAAATACACCATAGGTTTATAATGCTGGCTTATTTATGTTCTTTGGCTTGTAAGAAATATTTTCTGTAGCAGGAGCTTACAGCTAATACTTCATACTTAAGTGATACACATACTTGGGGACACATACATAGGCAAACTTTCATGGAAAATACATTCAAAGACAAACAGTGCTCTCTACTGGCATTAATGTACTAAGGCAAGCTTTCAATCTTCTGCAGAACCAATACAAACATGCATACACATACACATACACATACACACACACACACACACACGCACACAAGCACAAACACAAACACATACACACACACAGTATTTGCATGGAAACCCACCTTGTGTAGCATTACAGGTTTATTTATTTATTGTTTTTGTTTGTTTGTTTGTTTTTTTTGCTTAATCACATTTTCTAACGCATATGTTAATTTTTTTGATAACCTTTTACACAGTCTTCTTAACAGAAGTTAATGTTGGCTAAACTTTGGGTCACTTTACATTCACTTTTTCCGGAAAGGCATTTCTTGACAACATCTTTTTAAAGTTATGGACTGTACTTACGCCAAACTGCATCTGTTGTCTATTTTCATACATGTATATAAAATTGTCAAATGACATTCAAACCTAACATAGCTAGATAGAAATAATAATTTAAAAAAACAACAAGAAACTAACTAAGGGCCTATTTTGATCTCTTTTATATCTCTTGATATCTTGTGCCACCTGAGAAAAGATGGCAACTTAGGAGGAATCCTGAGTGTTTTCTAATTATATGGGATGGTTCAGTGAATGGTTGGCACTGTTGAATTACAGCAAGAAGGTTTTGGATTGAACTTAGCCTTTCTCTTTGGAGTTTCTATGTTTTTCCTTTGTCTGAGAAGATTGATTCCCATGGGTACTCCAGCTTCCTCCCACAGACCAAAGATATGCAGGTTGGATTAAATGGCACTATTATTTGCCCGTAGGTATGAATATGAACATAAATAATTGTTTGTCTCTTTGTGTCAGCCCTGTGATCAACTGATCACCAGAGTAAATAGTTATAAACAGAAGCTAAAACTTAAAAGGGCAACACTTCTATAAGACGAAAATTAAAAAAAATAAAATTTTTAATACAACATTATTCATTTTTAAGTTCTGCAAGTGTTATTAGATCTGTGACACAAATTACCTGGTATTGACATCGTTAGCTATTAATCTCATACACTACATGAATGGCATGACGATGGTTTGCTCGCAGATGATACCAAACTGAATATCTGTCAGGTATTAATGTAGTGTCAAGAAGCATCAACAAAAAAAAACATCTGATTATATTAGTGAACTTAAACCTACAGTTGGCTACAGTATTCAGTGCACTAAGAACAGTGCTCAACTCCTAAATGATTAAATTCTGAAACACAGACAGGGTTCTATTCAAGTATATTTATTATGTAGACCGGGCAAGATGGGTGTGGCGGCGCACCGGGGGGGGTGTCCATAGATTCAGCTTGGCGCACTGACAATTTCATGCCAAAACACTGCGCAGAAGGTGCGCTGAAAGCTCACCAGCTCCAACCTGATCTATTCTCGCAGGCAGGCTCACTTGTGCGCAGGCGAAGCACCTGGCGTAGTGGTAATTTGGCTGACAGACGCGCAGTGCGCACTTGTCACCAAAACCTGACAGGCAGGTTTCCAGAGTGTCAGGCACATTTCAATGCAATAAAAAATCACAGCAACCACATTTTAATGTAACCGTCTGACCCAGCATATACAGTCTAGTCCGACATGCAAATTGAGCACATAATTTTTCCATCAACACCCGACAGCCAGCTGGAAACAAAGCGAGGTTTCTTGTCAGATGTCTGGACCGTACGGGTGGTTCACTATCATACAGCCCTCAGAGTGTCAGTGCATTTTTTGTCTCATGTTGCGTGTTACACAACACAGCCTTACACTGTGGATGCCACTTTGATCTCACGAAGGAGACATTACAGGACTTAAGACGGAGAGAGGCCGAACTGCATGTGCCGTATCAGCATGGAGAACCGTTTTTTACATTGGGCAGAATATCTGGGCAAACTTGACTGATGATATTAGTAACATCCTCCCAGGCTGTTTTTGCATCATCGGCCGGTGGAGGTCTGGTCGCGTTACCATATATTCTGGTACTGTGAGCTTGGACCTCCCGGACCAGCATATCACTTTCCTCCTGGGAGAAGTTTGGCCGCCTGGATCTATATCTTTTTTTTATCTTCTTTGATTGTTTTTTTAAATTCTCATCCCTAAACAGCAGGAAAGAAGGGTAAAATAAGAAAATTGTGAACAAAAGGGTTGACGGATCTGAAAGACAGATTTGCAATAAGTACAGTATTTCTCTTAGAAGTTGGTTGAGTCACAAGAGCTAAAAAGGTAGTGAACATTAAATTTAAATTTATTAGAGGGCACAAACAGGAGAGATACGGACTACTTTATCGGGTATAAAAATAGCTGATATGCATTAGTGGAGTCACACTTACATAAAAAGCAAAAAACATATGAACATATCTGGTGGTATTTGATCATTGGATCACTTTTAGAATGTCAACAAGACAAATGTTGAAAGATGAAAGTGAGCTGTGAGTTTCTTACACAGAGCAGAGTGGAACTAAAGCATGAGAAATTAAGGAATAATAGCCTCCCACTACCCCTCGCCACAGAGGGTGAGGGCTCGCTGTAGGAGGTTGAGGATGACATCCTGAATCCAAACTATCTCTTAGTATGCAAATTGGAGGGAGTCCGGGTATGCAAAACCTAAAGCCTGATGAGATGAAGGATCACAGTGAGGACAGACAAGGGCTTAGACTGAAAATATACTGTGGAGGTTTCCCAAGCAACCATGGCCATAAAAAAGTTTATACAGTCCATCAGGCAAATTCTAATTCCTTCCATCTCCTGTCCATATTATCCTGTCAGTACACCCATTTGGCTGATTCAAAGCAGTCTCTGTCTTGAATCCTCTGCTTCAGAAGCCCCCTCCTCTGAAGTAACATGTTTATATGGGCTGCCATTGTACCTTAGGTCTGCACTGAGGCAGCAGGTGAATTGGGTTGAGGTTGGACTTCCAACAGATGAAAGAGGTGGTCATGTATGCATCTTTCATATTGGCATACAGTACATCTATAGTCCTCTCTTTTTGGGCAGTCCCCCAAACTCCACAGCTCCATGGAGAAGAGATGGCATTTGGCGGCTAGTTCCTTTGAGCAATAGCAGATCTTCTTTCAAATAAACAAATTTACAGTTGTGACCCTGTGACTGATAAACTGAAAAAAGGAAACACACCCAATAGATCAGTGGAAGGGCGAGTTTGCTCAGGTTTGAAGTAGTTGCAGCTTTTGTTTGATTAGGTAGCTAACTTGACATGATGGTAATAGAGGGTTGACTATACAGCTAACAGCTTACAGCACATACCGTGATGAAAGCACAATGCTCACAGGCAAAAGTCAGTGAAGTCAGCAAATCAGAGTTAAACTCTCCTTTCTATAAACAAAGACAGCCCAGCACAAGCTTTTCCATTTTCTTTATTCTACATACACTTTATAAATATAACAAAATAGCACAAAAGATGCTGGGCACAAAGCTGCTTTTCTTGGTGACAGCATGCTGCCTCGTATGCTCTCTGCTCAAACCACTGAAAATGTAGCTGATGTGTAGAAAACAGAAAAAGAGCGAGAGTAAGCTGTTTGTAGGCACTGACTGTTAGAAATGCTGCTACAATTACATCACATTATGTTTATTTAAGCAACTTCAAATAATTGCTGTCAACCATGTAGATTAAACCTTAGAATTCATAGACTACAGCAGGTACTTTATCAAATATGCTCAAGAGCTATAAGTGCTCCACTAAGACTGTGTTCCCAACTGATTTTTAATCCATCCTGAGTGATCTGATCACAAGTGGACAGTGTTAAGTACAAGTGGGAATGCTATTGGGAACAGCAATCAGTCCTGGGCCACACTGAATGACTGCCCACTCAACTGACGTCTTCTGCAAAAGCAGAAGTAGTACTCACTTGTGCAATAACGTCGTCATAAAAGTGTGAGACAACAAGCCACAGCCATAACAACAACTCTGCAAACAATATAGAGGTGGCTTTGTCCATGACGTCTGACAATTTCGAAGGAGATATATAATGAATACCTCAAACACCTTTGTCATCTGTGTTGTTTTGATTTGTCAACGAAGTACTTCTTTTTTTTAATTTTTTAATTTTTTAAAAACTTTTTCCGGAGACAGGAAGAGAGTTCCTCTTTCCAGTTGGCTAAGCACAGTTTAGTGCATTGCTGCCTCCCGCAGGTAAAAAAAACAGCAATACAGTTGGTCACTCCAAGCGTAAATGATGTCTGTGTTGATTTGCATATATATTTGCACATTTATATGTACATATTTATATATATTTGTTGCTTTTTTAAACTGGACCATGGTGCAGTCTGGTCAGTTCAAATTTCATTCTCAATTAAAGACTTGTGCAGTTTCTGCTGTCATAATGTCATTCTACCGATAAAGAGCCAGGACAGAAAACAGTAATGATTTTGCGAGGCAGTAGCTTGACCCCCCTGAATAAGCAGAATAAGTAGAAATGAAAGATGGCATAGAGCTGTGCTTTTTTATCAGTGCAAATTTATAGGTGATTTATTATACTGAATGAGCATTTAAGATTCAGGCATGCATCAAAAATCTGCTTGCATTTCCTTAAAACTTGATTTAAACAAGATATCCATTATAGTAGAAAAACTCATGAAGAGTATGAACCAGTCTGCAAAAAAGCGGGTATAATGTCCTCTATTTTGGTGTTGTCTGGGAGAATACTTAATTAATAGGATCTGTTCAAAGTTTTGGGCATTTTTGGTACAAAGGAAGACACATACTGTAACACCCCAAAAATGTGCAGTCTGTGTCTCTGCAACTCAGGGTAGTAAAAGACCCAATTTACAGTAAATGCCACTTTTTACCCTTCATATTCCCTCTTTATTCTAAAACAGTCCCATTTGCTGGATTTTCAATGTGCTAAGTAATATAAACCCTTCAATTTTGGCATGGTATGAAGAGGTTTAACAGCTAAATGAACATCTCTTTCTGAAACACTGCAGAACATAAAGCTACTGTATATTGCTGTCAAAATGCTGTCAAAGAAGCAACATCATACATTGTGTCTTGGGGAAGAGACTATAAGAATTGAAAAGTCAAAATATTTATTAGTTGTGAGTGCTTCTTTAGAACTAGTGGCTCTCCTGTTGAAACGTGTAGTCAGAAGTCTTAGGAAAAGAGTTAGTTGTAGGGTGGGGATGAAGGCTTGCTGGGAGATGACATGGATGTTTAGAGTTAGACAATTCTGGCTTAAATTGTATGGGAGGTGTAACAATGCTCTGATGTAAGACAAAAAAGTGAAACTTTACTGACTGTGGTCAAGTATATAGGAACACCCACTCACATTGAATTCAAGGTAAAAATTCCTTAAGAATGTCCTGTCACACAGAATCAGCAGTTGTACTGCTGCAAACTATGGACTTGCAGCAGTACAACTGCAACTCAAATTGAGACTGATATCTTCGCAAATTGCTTATAATGTTAAGAAACACAGGCAATACAGTATTTTTTGGAGTTGGATCTGTCACTGAATCGTTATCAATGTTACAGCTGTGATCTCTCCAATCTCTGGGTCAAATCTGGTTTTGGAAGTTTTCAGTTCCTGCATTAAAAACACACAACCAACTCAATATTATAAAAAAGTGGGCCAAATAATGACTTTGGAACAGAAGAAATGTGTCATGCAGTTTTTCACCAAATACAACATTGCCCTCTGATTGCCTTTCAATTCTTTTTATTGTTCTTTAAATTTTTGGAGACTCATTAGTAAGTCATCCTGCTTTCCTGGCCCAGTTATTTCATTAGTGTCCTGTAACAGATGCCACATGGTGATGAATATTGTGGTTAAGAGAAAAATAATAGATTTTTATACACTCGCGCAAAACTGTTCATTTTCTCCATGGGACTGGATAATCTTTTTCGTCTGCTCACCAGTCCTGAAATCAAGACATAAGCAAAAGATAGTTTTTATACTGTGCTGAAGCTCACTCACAAACTGTCAAATTAATTGGCAATGAAAGTAGCAGCTGGGGTTGAGGCGGGGAATTGGGGGTTGCGTTTGAGTCTTTGTCTTCTTTGTCTTGGGTGCTTCCCATAAAAAAAACAGCTCCATCATAGAATAGGATGGTTTTTGCAACTGCACTTTGAGTCACAGGGCCCTATCGTACACCCAGCGCAAACGCCCTGCACCAGTGGTGCAGGTGTAAACGATTTGACTTAAGGGGGTAATTCGTTAAGAGATGTCTGACACGATACATTTACTGAGCGTTGTCCCTGTCCAGCTGAATAAACAAATAAATAAATAAATCCTTGTAGTTCAGCAGTTTCTATTTGCGCCGGGTGTACGATAGCAAAGTGTAAAATAGGACCCACAGAGTTAAAAATTCCTGAAACTTGATTGACTGACATACATATTTTGATGTAGGCCTAATATAAACCAGGTCTCCTTAATTAGTTGAGCATGTCTAACTTTGCAGTAAACTGGATAACTTTAGTAGTCAAATAGGGCTTTTCACTGTCATGGAAATAATCTCAAAATATTTTGATTCCTCTCCTTTCATTGATTTAAACCCTAAAATGTCCTTTCTGATAGTCAAAATAGTATAGTTAGGAATTTTTTAAATTAAAAAAGATTCATGTCTTCTAATTGCTGTATGTAACTCTGTATCTTTGACCTATTTAAGTATGCAGTGTTCTATTAATATTCAAAAGACTGCTCTCATGGTCACACCCACAGTAGGAAGCCATTCTGCTCTACTGCTTCCTCACCCTCTGCATTGTTGTTGTAATGTAAATACTGGTAGAATGTTTACATTGGAAACAAATACATTCACTTGTGTTTACTGCAAGTGGATGTATTAGAATTGTAGTGTATTTCATGCAAGGGAAGAGTGGAGGAGCACAGACCAGTACTGTCGAGGTGTTGTCAACACTTACAGCGGCAAATTAAAGAAAAAAGCGTCTTAAACTTGTGGTCATGATGCTAAAACTTTTTTTATTCTTCTACTGACAACAGTCTTCATCAGGGTATGGACAGGATATACTGATGAAGACTGGACAAATCTTTAATCTTGTTTGGCATTGTAATCACTCTTTTCAACTTATTCTGCAACTGTGAAAGATACCTCAAACCTTTGGCTTGACTCTGTTAGTTGTCAGCTAATAATGATGGTATGCAGATTAACCTAGCGTAGCATTCACACTGACTGGATTGGTTTCTTAGGTTTTGCTCTGGTTAGTGACATTTGAAACCCTTTCTATCTGAATCTGCCTTTTTTAAACTGTTATCAGTACACTGGAGTTTTAAAGTGGAAATTGCCGGCTGCACTGTAAAACACATAGTGGAAAGGTTGAGGAATATTTTCTTTACATCCTTCTTTATCATGACCCACACACAATCAGATTTTTATGAAAATTAAATACAGCTTTTTTTTAATTCTTACAATGCTAGCTATGACCATTCTAATCCAGTTTATCAGAAGTTAAAGGGGTTGTGCCTTAAAAGTTATGTTCAGGTTACAAAAAAGAGCAACATGCTCTTTGTAAGGAATAAAATGTATGTTTTTTGCAAAAATGAACCATGTTTAAAGCAAGAATCAGCATATTCTTCCGTACAATTTATGCTGAGACACAGACCCTGTTGCTATAGCAACCTTGAGGAAAGACTGAGCTGGTATTGGGAGCAAAAATAAAGCTAAAAAAATTAGTATAAAAAGAAGATGAATGAAAAAAGTATGTGTTTTCAGACTCTCCATCATACGTCAGCTAACACTTCTGTCTGACTCTATGACACTTATCATAAAACAGTTTTAAGGTCTGCAGAGAAAACCTAAACAATATCATAAAATTGGTTAGGTGCTTTTAGGGCAAACAAAGATTTAGTAGGCCACAAGTTATCAAAGAAGTTTGCAATTAAGTTTGATCTGTAATATGGCTGAGTTGCCTGAGCTGTGACTGGAAGCAGGGTCAGACAGCTTCTTTCTGCTATCAATGGACTTACCCCCCACCACAGATTGACTCTGATTCTAGTCTCCATATGGGTGACTGGCTTGTGCAATTTACACAGCTGAAGTAGGTGCTTGGGGTTCATATAGACCTTCACATTATTTTTATAAAATTTATTTAGATATCACAAGAATATTTTTAGTGAAATCCTTAGGCCAAAGGATTTAGGCAACCGTGGTGTAAAAACAGATATTGAGACACACTTAAACCAAGCATAGATCACTATGGCACACTATTTATATCGTAGGTAAATGTTTTGGGGTTTAGTGAACAGTAAATTATGTTTCGTAAATCCTCAGTGAAGTCTGTTGGTTATTGTGATGTTAATTAGAGAAGAACAGTGTTGTGAGACCTATGTAAATATCAAGGCAATCTAATGAACTGTGATGGCTTGATGTGTTGAATCCCATATTGAGATTAAGGAGCACCAGTACTGAAACTGATGTAGAGTCCATTAACAAATGGCGACTAATTTTTACTTTTGACAGATTTTACTTATTTTACAGATAATACTCTGGGGAATTTTCTGAAGCCTGATTGAATAGATTCATAAATGGTGTTAAATAAAAGGTAAAGGTTGCTGGACAATACTTAATTTAAGAAGTTTGGAAAAGAATGGAAGTTAGTGATTTGTCTGTACTAGAACTGGCTTGACAACTCCTGTTTTAAGGTAAAGGCACAAGTCCACTTGTAAGAACTGTATGTTATGTGTGGTAACAATGGACAGAGAATTGAGAAAAGGACTTTTAGAAACATTAGAAATAGAATCTAGAAGTCTGTTTCAAATGAGGATATTTCATGTGGGTGAGTTCGAAAAAAGAAAAATGTAATGACTTGGGTTGGAATCTATGGGCATCTGACTATTTGTCTTAATTTCAATTCAGAGGCTAAGATGCAATGATAAAACAATTTTAGATGCATTGTTGTTGTTGTGGTATTCAACATATTTACAATGTACAATGTAATTACAGGATGTATGTCTCACAAATGTAATTATTTAAATATATAGTGAAAACATGCCTGCAGATTGCAACAGTCGCCTTTTGGGAAATTGAGATATCTATCTAACACACAAGTTACCATAAATAGTGCAACAATTCAAATCCACTTTCATAGACTTTGTGCTAGTGTCTGTATGGAGCCTGTATATAATTGGACATACTTTATGCATGTGTAATGTTACAAGTAGTACACAAGGCTATGTTCTCGCAACAACAGTCAGGTGCATGTGCTTCTCTTTTCCTTGAGTCAGGAAGTTAGGGCAAAGTTGAAATGTGTGTGTTCAAACTGCAATTTACAAACTACTACTTTTCTGCATTTAAAAAAAAATGCCCCAGCAATTTTGTGTCTGACTCACATACAGTTTTACTTCACATACTTGCAATCAATGCAGAAACAAGTTATCAGGTGGATTATCAGCACAAGTGTAACATTTTGTTTTGTGAAATTAATGAAAGAGATATGATTCCATTCAGCTTTAAATATGTTGAGGTGAATATTAAATATGAAACGTTTTTGAGCCCAAAGACTGCCTGCTGCATTAGACCATAAAGGTTGCATCTAGTTGTTGAAAAAAGTTTGATTTGGGGATCAATTCCAAAAATCATAGATATAAAGACATTTTCAATTTTAATTTTTGCTTAAATTATGCTAACATTTACACTCATAGGCCTGAGTGCAGCTATCTCCCATTGCAGCTTGTATGTCACCACCTATGACTGAGTCCATTGAGTCCATTGAACCTTTAGCTGTTAACAGCTGTGAGTAAATCCACATGGAAGAAAGCTGCCTGTTATGTATCCTTTTACAGCAGGTTACTGGAAGTAAGAGGGTACTTGACTAATCACTTGTGATGACAGATGTCTCGTCATCAATTATAACTTGAAGGTCACTGAACAAACCATTGAGGCAAATGTGTAAAGGATTTATAAAAGCACATAATCCTGACATTTTACACAATGTAAAATATTTTATTATAAATGCATGTTTTCTCATACTTAACCATGTTATTATACTGTAGATAGACCACATAAGAAAACTTTCATTCACTTTGAAGAAGCTGTTCTGGTTGTCAGGTTCTCAGAAAATGTGAGGTTTGCTGAAGTGTCCTTAGGCAAGTTACTGGACCCCAAATTGTGGGAATTTATGTTTCTGGTCAGCGAAATGGCACTTAGCCCCACAGAGGTCCGTGCCTTTAATGAATACACATGTGCATGAATTAGTGAATCTTGACATATAATGTCAAAGTGCTCCGATTGGTCAAACCCTAGAAAAGACTTACTGAAAACTATTATTATTATTATTATTATTATTATTATTATTATTATTATTATTATCATTAACTAAAACAGTTTGAGCCACCCTTGTCAGATGTCCTCAGTAACATTAGGAAATGGTGGGGGAACATTGGGAAATGGTAGACAGGTGCTCAGAGAGTTTCGCATGCAGTTTTGGCATGCTGTGAGATTGCAAGACACAGTGAGACTTTGAGATTCTACATGGCGGCGCCCTGCTGCTAGATTAAACAATAACATTCAGCCCTTCTCTCGAATATATTTCAAAAGTTAGCTCACGACTGACGTCATTGGATCACCAGCCAGAGTGGAGGACCTTGAGAACTTCATTGATCGCTACTTCCACAAGTATGTCATGGAAGACTCAAATATTAATGTTCCCCCAGAAAACCTGGCGAAGAGGAAGAAGGCCGACTCCTCCACCGACACACAAGATCTTCCAACCGCCGACATCCAGTTAAGTGTATTGGAATCTATCAATGAAAAACTAGAAGTACTCGGCCTGCTTCATCAGGAGATCAAGGATCTAAAAGTACGTTTAGAGTTTACTTACCAACAAATTAAAGACCTCCAGAGGGACAACGCTGAGCTTCACTCAGCATTAACTACAGTGTTGTCCGAAGTAGATCTTCTTAAAAAAGAAAATAAAATTTTGAAAGAGACTGTCCTTGACATTCAAACAAGAAGTATGTGGGACAACTCGATATTCATCAGCATCCCAGAGAATGGACGGGAAAATCCTGAGGCCCTGGCTAAAAAGTTTATGATATCCACTTTGAAAATACCCACGGACTCAGTGAACAATATCACTTTCCACCGCGTTCACTGGCTCGACCCTGAGGAGGAAACCGTTCCTGTCCTATCATCTATCATTGCTAAATTTGAACATTTCCAGTAGAAAGTTCTCGTTAAGAGCAAAGGACGGGAACTCAAAGGTACGGTGTTCGTGATGAACAACCAGTTTCCGAGGGAAATCAATGAGAGGCGTAAAGTCCTATACCCGATACTGAAGGACTGTAGGCAAAAGGGAAAACGGACTTCTCTCGTTGTGGATAAACTCTATATAGATGGCCAACTGTTCCGGGACACCAACATCACCCCCTGGCTCTTCTAATCTGATAAGTAGTATAAAACAAACAAACAAACAAACAAAATAGAAAACATGAGTCAAATGTGGATGTTTACACATACATATCTATCTATACATATCTATATCTCAATTGAGTAAAAAAAATGGCTAACTGCTCACTCTTACAAACTTCCCAGACTCTCCTCCTCTTTCTTCACCCCTCTCTATGTCTCTCCATGTCCTTCCCTCTCCATTCAACTCACTCGCCTCTCCCTCCCCACACACACTTACCCTATGTAGCTCCTTTGTCTTTGTTTGTTGTATCTTTGTTGATTGTGCTGCCCATACCCAGAACTTTGTTGTTATGCTCTCAGGCTATGCTGCACATTTTTAAGAAATCTCTTATGTTTTTGCTGTGCCGATTGCACCAGTAGCGATACAATTACAACACAACATATCATAATTCCACCTTATATCTTCAACTCACTGATAGCCACACTTCACACACAGACAATGATAGACTGTTCACATAAAACCACACTCAGCATTTTCCGCATCTCTTTATAAATAGAGACAGAAATCCATTTCTTTCTATGTCACGGTTAGCGCTCATAACCTGGAACATACGAGGCTTTCGCTCACAGGCAAAAAAAAATAGCATTCTGGACTATGTCACTAAATTAAAAGCAGATATTTTTCTCTTACCAGAAACTCATTTATTTAAAACAGAAGAAAATAGTCTCACCAATTCAAATTTTAATAAAAATTTTTCATCATGTTACAACAGACGACAGAGAGGAGTCTCCATCATTGTCCACAAACGATTACTCTTCACTTTAAACAAGATAATAACAGATCTGGAAGGCAGATATGTCATTATCCAGGCAACAGACTTTAATAATTTATATACAATTGCGAAATTGTATGCCCCCAATAATGATGATCTAGCCTTTTTCCACAGAGTCTTTTCAAACATAGCTGACCTACTAGCTAATTCAATAGTTGTTATCGGAGGTGACTTCAACACAGTCCTAAATCCATCAATAGACAGGTCCAGTTACTCTACACATACAAAACAATCACTATCAGCCAAAGTAATAAATGAATACATGGAAGATTTTGGACTTGGCGATGGCTGGCAACTCAATAACCTATCAAAGAGGGATTATACTTTTTTCTCCCCGGTGCATCAGTCATTTTCAATCGACTTCTTTCTATCTAACAATTCTATTGCACAAAGAGTTACCACTAGAATTCACTCAATTGTTATCAGCGACCATGTACCAGTTTCCCTCAGCCTAAAAATTGAATCCAACCTAAAACCGTCCCCAACTTGGCGCTTTAACATATCTTTACTTAATGATCCAGAATTTGACAACATGGTAAGGAGGGAGTGGGCAAACTAAAAAAAGAAAAAAAAGAAAAAAAAAAGGAAATGGTGGGGGAAATGCCACTGCTTCTGTTTCTAAATCTGAAGACCTTATTGTTTATGATGTTAAGCTTTTTTATGCAATATTGATAGAAAATATTACACATTATTTTGCTTTGTAATATTTATTTGTATCGGATCTATTTGCATGGAATGCAGATGTGGATCCAGACCTTAAACTTTGCTTACTTAATATATTTTCTAGATTTTTAAATCAAACTAATAGTATATGGCTGGCTTTAGCCCTTACAATTGCTAAAAAATTAATGTACTACAAATGAAAGGGTATTTCAGCTCCCACTATTCAAGACTAGTATGATTCTAGTCCCCCCCACCCCCACGTGATATATTATCTTACACGCCAATGTAAATAGGTGTGAATTTATTATTAACTGTATGATTTTTAATTGCTTTCTCCCTGTGAAACATGTTGGTGTTTTACACATTTTTGGTATACAGTTAGTGGTGTCAACATATAACTAAGAAACTTTGAATATATAAAGTGTGTCCCTGCATGTGTTTTGTCAACTAACAATGTACTTGCTACTTCATGACATACCAATACATTGCTCTGTATTGTTCTGTGCTATCACTGGTGTTAATACGACCATACTGAGGTATGACCCATAAATTATTATAACTGTTATTATTGTTGTTATTAATTTATGTATTTATTTCTTTATTTTTAGTTCTGCCAGTATGTATTGTCTTTTAAGTTTTAACTCTTTAACCTCTCAGTTTGCTTGCTTTGACTGGGGAAGAGCAATTAGGAAGTGGGCCTATAACACTGGGAATATGCTTTGGGGTGTGGGGATGGCAGACAGGTGGAACTACATTTAATGTCTTCATGAACTGATTAATCTTTTTCTTTTTTCACCTTTTTCACCTGTTCTTTCTCCACACTAGCACAAATTAAAAAGATGGAAAAAGCCAAAAGTCTTTTAAAAAATATCAGGTATATTAGCAAAACAAAAAAAGAGGCTTTTGGTAAATACAGGATCTTAAAAAAAGAAAGGAAGAAAAAGAATGATCCATTTTAAGAGGTACACAACACCTCAGTGACAAATGTCAAATATTTACCAGTAATAGCTTTAAATAGTAATAAGTAATAACTTGAAAGAAACACTTAAATGAGCTGTTGTTTGCTGTCACGTGTCCTTGGTGAAACAAGAAGAGGGTTCTCCCACTGACCCTTTCTCAACAACTGTTTCTAAAACTAAGGACCATGTGTTTCATCACATTAGGTCTTGCTGTAACAAGGTAGTGTGGCAAGGATAACCTCTTTATCTACCCATGTCTGTCTCAGAGCCAGACAGGACCAAACAAGAGAGGACTGATGTCACTAAGTTCTCAGTTTTTACAGAGATACATATATTTTAAATAATGGTATAATTGCTAACCAATAACTTTTCACTGATGCAGCAAAGATATGTCACTTTGTGAGACAGTGACAGTAGTTATCGCACGGAGAAAGAGGTGTGACATTCACAAAGATCAACAACTGGAACTGAGCTGGGTACATTGCAGCTACATGCTCTTTGTCACAAACACATGGTCACCAGGACATCCCATGCAAGCTTGCTTGAAAACTTGCCCATGAAACACTTCCAGATTAATAAGAGTGGTAAGCTAAAGCTGAAGGTCTATTTGCAGCTTGAGAATTAAGAGAGCAATTAAAGAGCAGTCTCAAGGCTGCACAGGGCTTCTGAATGAGCTGTTACTGTCATTCCCAAGTTCCATCATCTGTGCAGCTAGCCATTTCTTGTCACATTTGCTAATTTGATTTAATGTAAATAAAAAAATGTAATTATCAAGTTTGACTGTAAACAGCTGACCTCAAGCCAGACAAATCCGCTACTGATTAAAAAATTTAGATTTTCTAAAAAGACTGTCATCTGCTGATAAAAAAAATATATGCAACATGGAAGCCAAACAGTGCGTCTGTCCTCTTCTCCCCAGTCACGGCAGATACAAATCTCAACAGACCAAATGTAGCCAAATTCAGCGGCACAGTACACCTTTAAATAATTTGTCAGGCTCTTAATCCTTTTGAATGAGTAATTTAGAATTCCATTGTATAGTTTTCATGATTTATTTCAGCGATCTGGATCATTCAACTTAACATGACTGTATGGTTCAAGAGCAGTCCAACCAGTGCATTAAACCAAACTAGTACAGACCACTCAGACATCTTGTTGACTCTGTGGGCTTATGTCATGCTCTAAGTCTGTCTGTGGTTATTTACTTATGATTATGTTTCAAAGGACCAGAGCCCTGTTTCAGGAAGTAAACTTAACAAACTCTGAGCCTAACCCTAAACTTTGGTACAAACCTGGGTTGATTAACCCAGGGATAGAAAATTCTCAGTGTTTGGTTACATAACAGCTGATCAGAGTTAATTCAATCAGCTCTGGGTATGTTTAACCTAAAGGTTAAAAAAGGTAACAAGTGGGTCCAAGAACCGATAAGCAGAACCAAAAGTAATTTTTATGGATACCTGGTACCGCCGTTTTTTGATTTGGTTCCTTCTTGGAACTGAATTTTGGTACCCAATGCTGCTGGGCATTGATAGACCTTTTAGCTTTGTTTAATAGGCTATATAAAATATGATTAAAGTGAGGTGCCACTATGAGTCTATTACACTTAAGCCTGTTTGAAACTTATATTTTATTTTGATCTGATAAGTCAAAATTTTGTCTGCTCAATTTCAGTTAAAGCAAAATAAAATGTGGGTTTAATACCATATCATAAATGTTTACCCGTACTTTAAGTGTGAACAAATATGAAATGAATGAAATACCTTTAAATGTATACATTGATTTGAGCAGTAATTTTTCCCCACACCAACTCTGTCTCCTTACTTGTTAGTCTTTAACATTTTTTCTTCTACTAAGGTTATTAAAGTTTTAAAAAATATTCATGGTTTTGTGACTAGTTTATATGTTTAATTACGGTTTTAATGCAGCTTAACAATGAGTCAGTGTACTTTAGGAAAAAGTTCAGGGTTTTTGGCTAAATAAAACAGGTGATCATTGTAAAATAAAATGACAGCACCAAAAGGAGCAAGAGGACATGTCGATTCAATAGCAAACATTTATTCCAATTATTTAGACAATGTACAATTTGTAAATTATCCTGATCAATGTGCTCTCAGTATTTAGTGTGACTATTCTATTTAAGTGTCTTAAAGCAATCAATACTTTCCGATCTCAACTGTAATACAAAAATTAAACTATTAAACTTTTTTTCCTTTTGCAACTGAGCTAACAGTACTTAAATTTTTATACTTTTGCTTGTAGGTTAGAATTCATACAGCTGATCACACAATCAGAAAACAATTTTTCAGTCAGGGACAACACAACAGGCTACACATGCAGCATCCATTCACAGTTCTAGCCATGAGATCTACATTTCTATTCATTTGTCACATTAAACAGTTCAATTTCACAGGCCTTTGGGACAGACTCTAAATTAAACAAATAACTTTAAACAATGTAATAAAAATATCCATGGCATCTCTTTTTTCTTTATATCCAGTGGATATATTAGATATGTTATGCTGGGAAATTTTAATTTTCTCATGGGAATATGATTCATGTTAAGGCTTCATGATCCAAAGAATCCAAAGACTGTAACTTGAATTTTGCCCCCTCACATCTGGCAAGTTCAACTTTGTAAAGTTAGCCATGATCACAGGCTGTTACAGGGTGTGTCTAGATGTGTCATGTACTTATTGTTTGGAGTAAAAATGGCAGTTTTTGATGACACATCAAGTGTTATATGCTGATATAATTTTTAAAAATTCAGTATTGTTTGTATGTATGTATGCATGTATGTATGTCAGGCAAAAGATACAGAAGTATCCGCTGCTGTACCACCAGACTACAGAGCAGCTTCCTCCCTTAGGCTGTGAGAATCCATGTTTAATAATTTTATTTAATTTTTTATACAATCAATTAATCAATCAAGATTAATCAATCAGGCAGGATTTTTAACCACATTTTAATTTAATTAAACAACCTGTTGTATAATGACCAATAAACTTCCTTGTATCCTTGTATTCTTGTATGTATACGTATATATATATTTATATATATATTTATACACACACAGATAGATAGATAGATAGATAGATAGATAGATAGATAGATAGATAGATAGATAGATAGATAGATAGATA